>JAUCMX010000009.1:9230587-9380587 GCA_033459395.1 Hemibagrus guttatus | reverse complement strand
TATTCAATCAAGTTGCTTCCTAAAAGATGTTTTTTACACCACCTACATTACACTTTGAAAACTAGTATGTATTTATGCTTGGGAATTTGGTGTCTTGTGAAGGATTATGCATGGTCCTGCTTTTCAATTTCCTCCCTCTCAGTCTATGTCTTTATTTGTATTCTGGCCTCACAGCTTTGGCCCTGTTTTTGAGGCTCCAGTTGATTTAAATTCATTCTGTCTTTACTTAGACCTGACTCACAATCACGGTTTGTATATAAAATATACATAATGTAATATATAATATATAATAAATAATATCATGCAGGATATTGCAAACTCCTGGGATGCACTCTTACAAGAATAAGCTCTATTTTTGTGAGATTTCTTATTCTACGCTGCAGTGGCGGAGAATTGGAACTGAGACAGCGCACCCATGTCACCCACTGTTTAGCAACAAATGTTCAATGTGACCAAGCCACCTAATCTGGTCCGATAGCAATACGGTTTTAATTTGGTTTAAACCCCTGATAAATATAGTTGCTATAGTAACTTTTTATGGTGAATATAAGCACTAGGCTTGTGTAATTTTCCCTGCTTACGATGCATCGTTTTAAACATTTATGAAAAATGATTCAATCATGTAGAAATGGTAATGGTTCAGGTTTAAGGAGTATAGGGGAGAGCATAATAACTATCAGAATATAGAGTCGGGAACTGCTTGCTGACAGAGCCAATAGCAAAAATGTAACTGGATGGCTGATTTTTAGGTGATTCTGCAACAATGTGCAGTAAACAAAAAATAACATTACACAACATAGTACATTTTTTATATAATTGTTTTACAGATTCCCCGTCTAAAGTCCACATGGCCAGCATTTTTCGCTGGTCTGTTGATGTGAATGCTAAAGCGTATTTAATCACTTTACATGTGATACATGTGACAGTTCAGTGCAGGCCTTTTTAATATTTTTAGATCAAAATTTTCTTCTTTTGTGTCTTTCAGCTACAGTGTTTTTTTTTTTTTTGTTTTTTTTTATGACATCCCAAATAAATATACATCACCAATAAATATACGGTAATTAACTGATGATGTCTGATGTAGTTTATTTTGACCATGCATTTATAGATTTTATTTCTTATTAATGAACTCAAAGTCATCTTCATTTACCTGAGAGAAAACAAGGTGCGCTGAGGTCAGTCAAGGGCATGTGAGATGGGGGGAAAGGGGGCGGGGCTTGTAGGCGATGTCATTTAATATTGAAGAATACAAAACACCTGCAGATTCACATGTTGATCGGTTCATCTCCCGGAGAGAAAAAGCCTGCTTGCTTGGAGTATTTTTGAGTGCTAATTTGTATTAACAAAAGGTCGACAGGTCTGGTAATGTAATATAATTGGAGTAAAAGTTAGTGGATGTTGTGGCCGTGTAATAATGTGCAGAGACAATTCTACCATTATTTCACACAAGCTTAGTGTGCAAACTATTTTTGTTGCTCCCGTTCAGTGTTAAAAGCATCATATTTTAGTAAACAAAGGTTCATTACCTGGGTTAGATGCACTAGATGACGTTGTGAGCTCACCTCTTTGTGTGCCATTAAAATAAGCACTGTGGCCATAGAGGAGACGTTTTATCATCTCAAAACATTCAGTTCCCTTTCTATATGAATATTTGTGCTGTTGTCATTGTTTTTAGTGCCTTCATATCACCAAACCCTGGATGTGCAGTCATTAAGGAAGCTAAATGGTTGCTCAGCTGCATTCAGCTCAGTCCCATCAAGAAGCCTTTAAGATCCATTTGTAAACACATGTTAATTGCAGAGAGACCTAATTCTTGCTGCCCATTATCGCCCCTGACTCTATTATTACAACAAATGAGTGTTTGCTAATGGCACGACATGCCCTCACAATTTTCACAGTGAACCTTACAGAAATGCATAAAATGTTTTTGACTAAACATGAAAAGCAACCTATAAAGACTGAGCTGGAAAGCCTGGCAGTAAGCTTTCAGTATAATTCTTATGTGGTTTATATTGTGGATGTTATCAGAGTATTGATTCAGTTATTTATTCATAGTAGAATAGAAAATGATCATGGTGTGTGTGTGTGTGTGTGTGTGTGTGTGTGTGTGTGTGTGTGTGTGTGTGTATGTGTGCTTGCTTTGGGGTATATTCGAGATGGTAGCTAGGGACAAAAGAGCTGAAACACCTCTTAAGTTAAAAACATGGCTACAGTCAATGGACAAGATGGTGGTGTTGTCATCTCTTCTGGCTCTTTTCCGCTCCTGTGCATTTGAGTCGCTAGGCATTCGAGAAATTGTTGGCATAACCATAGCAACCCCGCATTGTAACTTGGAAAGGGTCCCACCTGTATTCCAAGAAATACATTTTACTGGATATTTATTGCAGCATGTTCTTTTTGGTTCAGACATCAGCTCCATTTTAGTATTTCATTCAATTATATGTCCAGCTTTGTTTTGCCTTGTGTGTGTGTGTGTTCTTTTGATTGAGCAACAATGCTGATTGTACATTACAGAAGGCACATCTTCAAGTCCATATATGGAAATAAGAGCAGCTCAGAATGGGTGTGCCTTTAAGACCCCAGATGAGAATGAAGGAGATCCTTTAAAGGCAGCGGAGGCATTTTGTTTTCAGGTTGTCTGTGCATCCGTCCTTCCTTCTGTGCAAAATTTTCATTAGCAGCATATCCCAAGAAAGAGTGTCTGAATGTTCGTACAATTTATATAGATTTATCTGCGTAACCAGGGGAGAAAGTGAATAGAGATGAACTCGATCCAGACAGGGTCAAGGTCACAGCAAGGTCAAACGTCTGAAGCAGTTTTTTGTCAATAAATTCCTTTCTGTTTGATGTATATATTTAAGGTGTTAGAGGTATATAAATTAGTAGCAAGAAGGACTTGGCTTGTTGGCATCTCAGTCAACAGTGTTGCCTTCAAGTTCCACTTGTTTCTGAATGAAATTGATTACACTCGTCATCACTAAAATTGAAAAAAACATTTTTTAAATGTGCCATGCTGGTGATGAACTCCTCTTGTTGAGTTTTATGTTTAAGAATTTAAAACTGTGTGTGACTTTATCTGTAGTAGAGAGTGTGAGGACAGCTGACGAGCGTGTTGAGCAGTATCAGCGAGAGTGGTCACTAAAAATAAGAACTGTGACTCGGTGCCATGAGTTCCACCAAAGTGTATACCCAAATCACATCACTCTTACTGGTCTTACTGGTCAGTGCTCACAGTACTGAAGTGCATGGCATGCCTGCTTGACTCTCATGAATACCTTTGTGTGTGTGCAATTCACGGGACCATGTGCTCAGTTTTAATCACCACGCTCACTGACACTGCTCTGCACACAATCACACTCTCTGTTCAGATTCCATAAACAGTAATGCTTCTCCATCTTTAAACAAAGTTGTTAAAAAAAAGCAATGTACTGAGTCACAATTTTTTTTATTCTAATTTGCTCATACATTACAAGTGAAACATTACAAGCTTCCAGTTTAGGCATCATATATAGTATATTCTACTTTACACCATATATAGTATATAACATCATAGTATATGACATATAACAACTCCCTTCTTATTGCCCACAGACATAATGTAGAAAGACATTTGCGATACAACCCCAGAAAATACTGCTTTATTCTCCTTTTCAGCGTCATCTGCTAATGTTTGCTCAGTATTTCAGTAAAAGATTAAAGTATTGGCACAGTTGGCTGTGTTTGGGAACACAGGCAGCCAGTATGTGAAAGTTTGCTCTGTTTTATTTCCATTAAGCAGAGTATTGTTATAATTGTATTGTAAGGTGACTCTAACTTCACTATGAGGCACTGTAACATAGATACATGGTTTCATTTCATAATCTCTCTCTCTCTCTCACACACACACACACACACACACACACACACACACACACACACACACACACATACACACACACAGAGGATACAGATAGCTGAGAGTTTGCATTGCTGGTCTGTGGAGAAGTACTGTTTGACTCTTTCAAGTAACAAGAAGCAAATGACAGGAGATAAAAATTCACAAATTTGTTAGCCAGTAAGCTAAAATTGTCTATCATGATAGGATTTTCGATAGGATTTTAATTTATTTATCATCAGTAGTGGCTTCAGTATTGCTGTGGTTAGTATTGTTATGGGTGCGAGAAATTTTCATATTCATATTTTTTTTAAAACCTTTCCTGCTAACGCTAACTACACTGACCAACGTGAATGGTTGTAATGCGTAGCATTTTATACTGTAAGAGAAATCAAACAGATAAAAAAAAGGAAAAGCACCACATTGATGGTTATGGAAACATTATCATATATACATATCATAACTCATAACCAACAGTTTCACAGTATTACAGTTTTCCTGCCGGGCAATAGCAGGTTTACATTAAATGACTGTACTCAAATCACATCACGTTAAATCACTCAATTATTCAGCTTAGCGTTATCGATCTTTTTGACAGGCACTCACTGGACGTCCCTTCTGGCACCTCAAGGCCATTTGAGAGACACAGGTGTGTTTGCTCCGGTAGTACAGCACAAATATCTCTATTCACCTCCGCTGAAACTCTGGCTTAACGTAGCTTTAATACTAATCAGAATCTAATCAAGAGGTCAATGCAGTGGACAGCTGTCAGTGCAAGTGCTAGAACAGTGGGTGTTATTGCACTTTACACCTTAATGAAAAGGCACAGCACGTTAATTTCCCAATGTCTGTAAAAGGTGACAAGCAGTGGTACAGTGTGATACCTTGTTTTTCAGTGTAGCTGTCCGAGCAACTGAAATTAAAAGTCAGCCCTTTTGTGCTTTTGTTAGAAATGAACATCTAATGAAATCTTTTCAGTGCTTTCTATGAATTTCTAAGTAAAAATTTGCATTCACTGAAACTCACCACCGAATACCGTGAATACACTTCGGGACGCACACTTGCACATGCACTCACGCACACACACACACACACACACACACACACAGTTGTCAAGTGGAGCAAAGAGGTGCATGCAGTATGCCAGCTAAACACTGCTGCTTAACATTGGCCCCTACAAGACTCCAGAGACTAACTGTCAATGGAAAAGGTCAATGGGGCTAAGACTAGACTTGACAGGGACAGGGATATATAATGTGCTTGTATGCACGGAAAAAAATAAATAAATAAATCATCCAGGATCTTTAGACATCTCTCGAAAAATTTCCTTAAAGGTATTAGATTTACAAAACATGCAATTAAGGAAATGCAAGTAGTAATAAAGGTAAGAGACATGTGTAATATAAGCCCATATGATGTAATAATATAAGCCATTTGACCCACCACAGAAAAGCAACAAAGAAAGAAATCAAAATGCTTTGTGACACTGTTTCACTGACCTTGTCTCAAAAGATTTCTTGTATTCACATAAATGTGTCCCTGGCTCCTGGTGGTCCAGCGGCAGGATCCCGTGCTCTCATTGCCGCAACCTGAGTTCGATTCCCGGGCAGGGCGTGAACCCAGCCACTGAAGAGTTAACTTTCAGTGCCAGTCCCAAGCCCAGGTTAAATGGGAGGGTTGCATCAGGAAGGGCATCTGGCGTAAAACCTGTGCCAAATCAAAAAATGCAGACCAAATGATCCGCTGTGGCGACCCCTAATATAGGAAGCAGCCGAAAGAAGAAGAACAACATAAATGTGTCCCTGCTTTTCTGCAGTGTAGTCTTATTATGCAAATGAAACTTTCCTCTTCTCAGTATTCATATGAGAGTTGCCAGCAGCCAATGACGGACCTCTCACCATGTTGGTGCAGTAAAGGTATACATGTACAGAATCGAACTGCTTGTGAAGAAATGAAGGGCTTCTACCTGAATGATCACTTAGTTATATGCGCATGCACATGTAGAGCAAGGAGGAGATAATTAGCAGGAATATGACTCTTAAGTTGTAGCCACTTAAAATGCAAATGATCCTGAATTCTTTAGGAGTCTTAATTGGCCCACACAAAGTCACTGAGCAGCAACTGCGAGAGCTGATACAGCAGAAATGAAATCAAAGCTTTTAAAGCCCAGACAAATTAGCATGCATCAAGAGATGCAAAGGAAGGAGGCCCATAAGCTTGTCATCTCTGTCAAAGGATATAGAATGATGAATGAGGCAAACAAAAATCTGCTCGGAAAGAGGTCTTTGGGTTCACTGAAAGACACAATTCTTTAAATGTCAAAACACTATTTATTTTGACAGGTGGACCACCAACATTTGTATCTTATCTTTGTAAAGAGTGTTGAGTCTAATTCGAGGTGATGGACTTTTCGTATTGGAATTATTTCATGGTTTGGGAAAGAAACACAATGGTTAATGATTCCAGCTGAAAACGTGGATGGAAAACATGGATGAAATATTAACAAAAAGTTTAATACACTGGCATAGGATATTGTATTTGTTTTTTGTTTTTTTTGGGGGGGGGGGCGCTGCAGTATTCTCTTTTTGAATCTAAGTACTATACCTCTTTATTGGACTAGAGTTCTTTTAGAAGAAAGTAAGGGAAAGAATAATATGATGGGATACTGTAACAGTAGTATTTAATGCAACAATTTTACACAGATATTGTAGAATAATAAACCAGTGCAATGCATAAAATCGTGCAGATGCAGGCTGAGCTCCAGTTAGAGAAAAATGTGATTTTGTGGTTTTGACAGTTGTATGTTTGCTGCTGTCAGTCAGTTTGAGTATTTCAGTATTTTAGAACCTCCTTGTGTGCTGGGATTTTCATACACAACAGTCTTTAGAGTTTACAATGAAGAATAGAGCGGGGAAAAGAAAAAAAACATCCAGTGAGCTGTGGTTCTGTTGATGAGGGAGGTCAGAGGAGAATGGTCAGACTGGTTTGAGCTGCCAGGAAAACTACAGTAACTCTTTATAAGCGTGGTGAGCAGCAAAGCATTTTAGAATGTACAACATTAAACTTTGAGGTGGATGAGCTACCACAGAAGATGCCCACATCCTGTTCCACACCTCCTTTTAGCCAAGAATCTTCTAGACTCTTCTGTGTGCACAGGCTCACTGTCCAGTTTCAGCAGTGATACTCAGTTATTCTTTTTCAATCCATTTTAATCAGACTGGTAGTTCTAAAAGTTATGAAAGTTGTTGTATCTCCAAGTATCCCTGGAAATAGATCATGCAGCCATTTGAGCAACACTGCTGATAAAATGTACACTGCTAAAAAAGAAAAGCGAAACAGAGAGGCAAATCATTTTCTTTATTTGTACAATGAAGCAAGTTATGCAGTTATATCAGACAGTATGCAGCATTCTTTATCCAAATATCTGTTCACTCTCCACAGAGTAAATAGGACTATTATTTGACTTCAGAACTATTAAAACCACTGGTATGTTCTGAGTTGTGTTATTGGCAAAGTCAAGTCTCTTAACAGCTGCCAAGTTTACAAATGGAGCAGCTATTCCTCCTTGCATTATGTGCAATTTGCTATTTCATCTTTAGTTTCTTTCTTCATCCATCATTCATGCCAGTGTCCTCTAGAAATCAGCTCTAATTATGATTACAGCACGGCAGGATGACTGGAATTTCGGCAGCTCCTTTAAAATCAAGTCCTTCCATCCGCATGCATTTTCCATTTGTTTAGTTCTTTATCTGGGTTATGGAGCAGAGAATAGACAAGTGAGGATGGCCATTGTGCTCTGCAGTCCTTGCGATAAATTAGCAAAGATAAGGCCCGGAGAGACTGCATCCGAAGGCTATCATTGATCCCTAAGGGCAGGCTTTTAAGAAGCTTACTAAAAGCTGCAAGCTAGAAGATGTGCTTTTAGACCACTGTGAATGGGCAACATGAAAGAACATTTCTTTAAACCTATAGATGGACAATCATCAAAGGTCTAATCGCCTTCAGGGTCTCAATAGGTTCTTCTTCAGTGGAACATGCATTTCATTAATCTAAAATAAATAATCAGAAGACAGTTAAAATGTATCTGAATAGCGTATAGAATTTATAATAGCCACTGGAAATCTAACAATAGTACACTAGTACTAGTACTGTGTGTGTGTGTGTGTGTGTGTGTGTGTGTGTGTGTGTGTTGCATATCAAATATACAGCTGTTGGTTTGTTCTAAGTAAAGCTTTCTATGAATCCCTCACTATGGGAATACAGTAGCCACGTAGTCGACAACACAGGGGAGGCAATTAGCTCCAGACTGTGTGTGATTTCCCTCCGCCCTTCTCTTCCCTGCCAGGAAGTCCGATTATACTTATAGGTCTGCTCCATCACTTAGAAATAACAGACAAAACCCTCACAGGCATGTCATACAAGACAACAGAGAAGTGGGTCAAGACATAACGATCCATGTTGCGCTTGAATAACACAGACATGGGTTGTTCGGGTCACGGCTACTGGTGAAGCTCACAACGCTCTGAGATTGCACATTTAAATAAATCAAATCTCCAGAGCAGCATGGCCAATATTGTTGAGGAAGAAATAATATTCTAGACTGGCTAAAGGTGAATTAAAGTCAGAAAGGGTCAGTTATCATTAGACTGTACTTACTTGCCAGAATTGTTGAGCGAGCTCATCCCGGGAAGCTGTGAATTAATGTCGAGATGGGAATATCAGCTCAATGGGAAGACACTACACAGCAACCTTTTTGTGAGCTTATAGACTCATTCTCATGCATGGTGACAACATGTTTGGCTTTCTCTTATTCCCCAAGGGCGTAGGATTGACAGAAGAGCGTTTGATTGTATTCACCCAACAAGAAGCTTTCAATCTTCCTTCAATAGGTTAATGAGATACCCACGGGTGTCATTATAGTACTGCAGCGGAAGATAGCAATGAATCAGCAGAATGAAGAGAAGATAGAGAGACAATAGCTCATAGTGGTGGAGCCTGGGAAGAAAAGGGGGGAATCCAATTCAAAGGTGTAATTTGAGTAGAGCAGGTTTTACACAGCAGTCCACTCCAAAAGCAAGGCCAGCTCTACTTTTTTTGATGTTTCACACTGAAGACCTTGCGTTTGATATCAGGATATGAATATCTTTTTATCTAAAACCCAAATCAACAAATCTTCATTCATTCATTGTCTACCGCTTATCCGAACTACACTCGGGTCACGGGGAGCCTGTGCCTATCTCAGGCGTCATACGGCATCAAGGCAGGATACACCCTGGACGGAGTGCCAACCCATCGCAGGGCACACACACACACTCTCATTCACTCACGCAATCACACACTACGGACAATTTAGAGATGCCAATCAACCTACAATGCATGTCTTTGGACTGGGGGAGGAAACCGGAGCACCCGGAGGAAACCCCCGAGGCACGGGGAGAACATGCAACAACAAATCTTCAGTGTATTGCAAAAACAAAAGAAAACAAACCAGCCTTGTTGTTCCAGTATATTTAAGGGGACTGTGTATTGTACAATATCACTATGTCTAGGCCACGAATTTAGTACAGTTTAAGATGTGGCAAAAAAACCCATAAAAGTTGCTGGGATATAACCTGTCATCAAAAACCAGTTGATTTGATTATAAGAATAGCCATAGATGCAGTCTTAGTAGCTTTAAAATCTATGCAGGGATGACATTTGTTATTATTGTTCATCATGTCTAGTTTGTTTTTATAGAACATAGCTTTGTAGCTTTTTATGCTTTAGCTACCTGGCAGCGAGGTTTTTGTTATTTTCCATTTGCATTGGTTATGGCTTGCTCTTTGTTGGACTTATCCCTGTTTTCCTGAAGGTTTTTTTTTGCTGACAGCGATGGGAAAATGATATACATGAGCTGCTTGCTTTGAATGCTTTCGTTCCACACAACCTATAGAATGCTTTCTATAAAGCAACACAGAAAGGAAGAGACTAAAGAGACATTCATCATATTCTGAAGAGGTTTTTAGTCGAGGACACACATATCCTTTCATTCCTGTATTATGCTCTTGCCATACCATAAACCTACTGGATATCACACTGTTGTGGGACGACTCTGTGGTGTTACATGGATTTAGGCTGTTCTGGCAAGCTGGAGTATTGTTTTCCTTGTTTTTCATCCAGCTAGATAAGGGGAATCCTGGGCTTTGCTTGAAATCCACTTGAATTCTCTTTCCACATATCCTGTGCCTGTTTTCAGTAAGACCGAATTGTAATTAAAGCAGCTATGAACGAATCCGATCACATTGTACACCTCCTAGCTGTTTCGGCAAACCAATATATTCATCGTGTATAAATCTAAAAATGTAAATGTAAATCAAAAATAACAAAATAAATAGAATAAAATAACACATTGCAAACATGTAAGGACGAAAACACACAAAAAAGAAAATAAACAGCTTAAAGACTGATTTGTCTGACTTTTTGTCTGCTATCAAGACAGTTTAAATAAATTCAATCTGTTCAAGTGGATTTTCACCTTACATTTGTATTACAATGTCGTACCACACCCAGTATTGGTGGACGTGTCCTTACCTTGGAATTAGGGTTATTTTAAAAATAGAAAGCTTGCCTTTAGTGCTTAAAATGTGTGCAGTGATGAATTAGTTGTTCTGGGTCAGTGTCACAGTGGTCTGGGTGAAGGAGACAAGAAAATAGAGTCATTAGAGAAACTCCCAAGACTCTGTCTGTCTGGCATAGAAACTGGCTGTTAGAGTGTGCGAGAAAGTGTGTGTCGCCGCATGAAAGAATACGTATCCATTCTGATTACATTTACGCCTGGATGTGCTACAATATATCCTATAATCTCCTCACTAGGAACTAACCCAATCGATGCAACCTGATCTTTACTTTTCATAAAGAAATGGGCAATTGACATAGCCGGGCAAGAGAAGGATCAGATACTGCATTGTATATGCAATGAAAACACTTTTAGATACGGATATACTATAAGCACCCATTTCACTCCGAGTCCATGGCCACATCAACAGTAATGAGAGAATCCATATCCCACAAAATGGCTGTGGAATACTAATTTGCACCTGGCCACATTAGGACAACTACAGGACATCGTTTAGACGATTTTCTATCTAACATTTCACCTCGGTTTCTACCTCAACCTTGAATTACTTCCATCTCCTTGGCTAACAGAGGGATGACTAAAAGCCACCTGTGAAAATTTGAGGGTGCCCAAGTAGTGTGTGCTTTCCGAGCTATAATGGTAGTAGACAGGTCACTTCTGAAGAGTAAAATAGTAGGCTAGAGAAGGCACTCTGCAGAGAGTATTGCAGAGGAAAAGAGGTGTCGAAGATAGAGGAGACGGACGAATGACAATGTTCAGTGCAAAGCAGCCAACAGAAGGTGGCTAAGCTAGGATTAGCCTCTGGACATATGCAAACAGATGATAAAATGGATGTCTTGAATTTTCCACAGAATATTCCTTGCATTTTAATACTGTTTATTGGGCTCATATTGAGTTCCCATCTTGATTTGGAAGTGTCTATCTGTATTTGTGGTTAAGTGAGAGGAGTGGTCACTTGGAGCACAAAGGAAGTATTTATTTATTTATTTGATCAAACTTTGCAGAGAGCAAAGTAATTGTCTTGCCAATGTGATCTGTTTAAATTATGAAATCGACTAATAAGTATCTTCTCAAGTGATAACTAATTGGCTTGCTCATTAGTTAGCCTGTTATCCAACCAGCTGCAAAATAAGATCGGAAAGTTACATCAGCTGTCGTGTTAAGTATTTGGTAACATAAAATTCAGATTAAATAAGGGAATCAAATATTAAGCTTTAAATTGTGAGTACATTATCACTTTTTTTTTTACTGTTGAAAAGGAATTTGTTTTCAATTACAATAGATTCTAGGCAAATTATATCATTTAGGCCTCCACTGGTCTATCTAACAAACTTCACTTGCTCAAGCTAACAAGCTAATCAATTTTTTTCTTTCCCCCGAGGGCAGCGCAGACTCCCTCAAGGAGCATCAGCAAGAGGAAGCAGATAAGCACATGTTAGGAGCAATACTGAAACACATCCTAAATCTTTGCACTTAATGTTATAGAATAAATGAAACGAAGTGTCTGAACATAATGCTGATATATAATCCTATACAACCATCATCGTTTTAGTAACATTTAAAACACTTTAGTATTGGTTTCCGGGAGTAAGCAACTTTGAGGATGAAGAAGGATGCATTAGAGGACATTAATTATCACAGTAAATAGTGTAAACAGTAAACAGCCAATTGAGTAATACCTGATGATAGAAATAACTATCATCAGTTAACTACTGTTAATTAGCTAGTGGTTAATAATAATTCTTTAACAATGCCTATTATTTTATTAATTGCTCAACCCTGGGGTGCTAGGATGCGGCACCACAGGGGTTTTTATTAATAATAACTTTTCCTGAAGTGATTTATTCCTCCAATACCACAGCAATTTAGTAGAATTGTTCATTGTTTGTAGAATTTATATGGAATTCTCAGTGTGATTAGCAGATGGATCCAAACAGGGTCAAGGTCACAGCAAGGTCAAATCGATACACACTACTACATTCAGTGAAATGCTTTTTTCGACTGTCTGTGACATAAAAATAGAATCAAAATAGACTAAGAATAGAATAAAATGACAATAAAAACAGAATTTAAGTAGGAAAATATGAATATAGATCAGTGGCAGAACACTATTGTAAATAAAGTGCAGTTAGTGGGTATTATGTAGACAAGTCCAGAAAGGTCTAAGCTCTACGTGTTGATCCGGTTGAGGACAACACATCCCATTTAAATGATATTTTAAGAGTATTTGAGACATACAAATTAGTAACATAAAGCACTAATTGACAATGAAGGCATCACCATCAACTCTTAACTCTATTAAGACACGTTGTATGGTGTATAAATTTAATGATTTAAATCACATTTAATGTTAAGGAGCCATATCAACACAATCTTTCCAAATGTGCTTAATGGAGCATTTGCAATTTGCATAAGTTGTTGCTTTAGAAATAATAACATGTGAGGATTAGTGAACTAAAACTATTGTCAGAGTTGCTAGCATAAAAAAAATGAATGAGATCCAACAGATTTGAGAATTCACCAGTTACTAGAAGTGTTACTTGACTGTTTAGTAATGTGTGCATCTGTATTAAGTTATTTTCTTTAATAGACATTGTTTTTTCAATCATTTGTCTTTGGCACACTCATTTCCTCATTAATGAGTTTGTTTGCCAAGTCAATTCATAAGGAAAGCTGACACGCACCAGACATAATGTCATATTTTAAAAAGTGTATATAAATACTTTTAGCTGGTTGGCAAACTGAGACACAAGGGTTCTGTTTGCGCAGCTTTCACTGTTTGCTTTCTAAATCCATATTCACTTATCAGTGACTGTGGAAGAAAAGCAAAAGTGTCACCTTTCAAGCTGCGACTTTTTTTTTTTGGTGAAAGTAAATGCATTTGATTATGTTAGTTTGAATTACATTGCATACGTACATGCTGCACTCTAACAATACTGCGGCTCATCTCAGGGCTGCCTAGACCTCTGTGGTGGATCACTGAGTACAAGAACTGAAATAACCTCACAGTGATTTGTTTCCTAGTGGTGAAAATTTGCCATGCAGATGAAGTCTGTAGGAACCCAAGCAAACACATTTCCCATCTCTGTGACATTCAACCATGCATACACTTGTCTCTCTTTACCACTCATGTATTTTCAAACAAGAAAAGCAGACTTCTGGATCTTAAAACAAAGGATGTGGGAAATGTGGAGTGTTTCCCAGGGGAATGTTCTTGGCTTTGTCTCTCCTTGGCCCATTTTCTTTCTTGCTGGCACATAAAGAGAGAAAAGCTACAGCATGAGACATAAGACAGGGACTAGTTGATGCACATCCGTGAAACACCAGCAGAGTCTTAAATCAACCCGGTGACCTGCGGTTCATATTTCCAAAAACAAATAAAAAGTAAAACAGTATTAAAGGCATTTTAGTTTCAATGTCTTTGAAATTGGATGTCCAGCTGCTAAGAAATAAGGCAAACTCTATAGTTTAAAACAGTTATAAAAACAGAGTCTAGTATTTATATAGCTTTAAGGTTAGCTAGTTAAACAAATGATATAATGCTCTAGTTGCTGTGAAAACTAGTCATGTCTTTTATTTTGAGGCTTAGTACTAGCTTTGATGGCAGATTAGCAAAGCAAGCTAACTGTAGTAAATTTGTTCACCCGTCAACCTCTGCTACTCCCATCCAAAATATTTTTTTTTTTTTGCAATGTATATTTCTTTATTTGCAATATAGTTTAAGGAATTATTCAAAACAATTGGTTGGATTTGTCACTTTGCCTAATTAGCATAGAATTAAGAAAAAAAATTAATTCTATCTTCATTCAGTGTTGCTTTGGTACTTGGAACTATCACTGAAATTGCAGTTCAGTGTTTCAAAAAGGAACGGTCACCTGATGCTGACACTAAAGTGAGCATAGGCAAACGCAAACCTATAGCTACTAAGCAATTGAAATATGGCTAATATGTGTAGTTACAGTATAAATCACAAGGTTGTGTACAGCATAAGTCTATGTGACCATCAGAAAATACGGGTGTACGTTTCAGCACCAAGGACAGCAGCACACTTCCCCGAATCCAGAAAGTTAAAACAAGCAAAGCGGCAATAAAACACAGCCCATTCTATTTATCTGGGAAGCCCACACAACCTCTGGCCAAGATTTATTGCCTCTAATGCCCATGGGTACCAAATCTTCAGACTGCATTTGCTAGGGATATTGATAGAAAAGACTGGTAGAGGGAAATACACTGGAGAATAGCACACACATATACAAAACCAGCACACTTTTAAAATATATATTTTACCCTCTAAATGCATTACATACTATATAAAATGAATCATAAATAGCAAACTTGTGTAAAGCTTTCAATAATTGAGACATTTTTCATGTTTAGTTTAAGTGTTTGCATTTCTGGATAGTTCTACTAATGCAGCTCTTTGATGCATTAGCCTCAAGAGACGAACAAACAGGGAATAAGAGAGACAGCCAGGGAGCAGCTGCAATTAATGTGCCAGGATTACAATTCTCTCTCTCTCTCTCTCTCTCTCTCTTCTGTCTCTCTCTCTTTCTCTCTCTCTCTCTCTCTCTCTCTCTCTCTCTCTCTCTCTCTCTCTCTCTTTCTCACACACACCTTTTTTTGTGCCAGTATATGTTATCCTTCAAAGTGCATATTTATTCTTCGCCTTCCATTAATCCATTAAAGTCATATCAGACAAAACTCACATATACAGGTTAATGTGTTGTTTTAACAGCTACTCTTCGGCTTATGGCAATTAGACTGTGAGAGAATATTGACGTAGCCTTGGAGGTAATACATTCAGTCGGAAAGGCTCTCTTGCTATTGTTGCAAGCACAGTGTTGTATTCCTTACAACCCTTATCTTGGTTGTATTCCCTTGTTTAAGTTCATACTGGTTTACTAGAGAGGAAACAAAGCTATTCTGTCATTTCGCTTATTATTTGAAAGAATAATCTTCTGTGCTTTAATTTCAAATGAATATGCACAAGTCCTTTCAGTCGTCGCTTTATAAAAAGTCATCTATTTTAATAGATCTGATGCCTCGATTTCAAGTCTGAATTGATTTACATTTTTCACTCGGTGTTCCACGAGATATTTGATATTTGCTGTAGTGTGAATTGAATAAATGTGATTTTGTTTGTCGTTTATTCATATTCTTTCCCATTGCAAGATTGAGAGACTTGAAGCAGAATATGTGGTTAGTATTTGGATCTGGCCTACTTTCAGGGTGCTGTTAGTTTTTCACTGTTACATACTTTGATGTTTGTAATAAAGGGAAGGAAGTGCTACCCACACCAAGCCTGCTGCCTTTGTTGTGTATCACTTGTACACACACATTGTAGGCGGTAGAGGCCAATTCAGTTCTGCTTCATGCACACACACACACTCATACACACATTCTCAATATCATTTCAAACTGAGCTATTTGATTTAGAGACAGGGAGCATCATTTGACCCTGCATTAGCTTGGTCAGAAGTTTACACACGTTAGAGATAAACATGACTTGAATGGTTTGTAATGATTTGTGTAATAGTGATGGTTCTCATATGTGTTTTCAGATTTCTACTAGTTTTAAATAAATATGAACCCTACCACTGTATGCCCTCCAACACTGTGAAAAAAACCAGAGGTAGAAATGCCAGAACTGTCAGCCTGATGTGTGATTTTTGACACTTCCTCAACCTCATGTCGCTCGTGCGGGACTTTTAATCCCACTCATACAGTTATTTTTGCCTATACCTGTCTGCAGTATATTTTAATCAGTATAGTTCTACTTTTCTAAAATGAAAATAAACCCTAATTGCTTAATTAAGCAAGCATAACCCTGATTAGGCAGTCACTAAGGATGAATGAATCAGATTTCTCTTTCCCACAAGCTTCATATCTGACCACTCACACACACTCGCATGAACACCTGCATGCATGGCATTTGTATATTCTCCTTTTGCTTTGGGGATTTCCTCTGGGTGCTCTGGTTACCTCCCCCAGTCCAAATACGTGTGCTGCAGGCTGTAGACCATTTTCTAAATGGTCTGTAGTGTGTGTGTGTGTGTGTGTGTGTGTGTGTGTGTGTGTGTGTGTGTGTGTGTGTGTGTGTGTGTGTGTGTGTGTGTGTGTGTGTGTGTGTGTGTGTGTGTGTGTGTGTGTGTGTGCCCTGTGATGGACAGGCAGGCTTTCGTGATAGGCTCCAGACTCTCTGCGACCCCGCATTAGATAAGCGGTAGAGAAAATGGATGAATGGGATGGGTCATCCACATATTTTGCACTTCTCTGAAACCTAAACCAAAGGGTATGTGAAATTGACCTTGAAAGGGTGTTAATTACTGTAACCGTGCTGTAAGCAAGGGAGTTAAATGAATAGTAAGGCCAACAAGTGCTAACATGACTCTGTGACCTTATGCGTCATTCATCGTTACCTATACCAGCACGTTTTGGTTGAACTAAATGAAACATTATGTCCTATTATGTTTGTGCTAAATAAAGGCACAAATGAGTGGTCTTGGGAGAGATTTTACAGCATAGGTCAGTGCTGAAAGGGGAAAAATCTGATCTATAATACTCAATTTCTTTCTTTGCTAATTCCCACTTGCAAATTAGAAAGGACCCCATGCATGAACTCATCTGCACTTCCTCTTGATTCCTTTTTTCCCTTATTTATTTTTTGCGATAGCTAGCACTTTTCACTAAAGCTAGACTTTCACTTTCAGCTGTACTATAATTGAAAAAGTATTTAGTCTCATAAATCCCTATTGTCGCTAATCATTTTCAGGGACTATGCTGTATGTTATTTTTGTAATTAGTATTCTGACTTCATTTTTAAACCAATAGCTTGCACTGCAGATAAAGTAATAACTCCAGGTCAATTAAATGAATGCAATGAAATATTTTAGGCAATGATAGAGGATACCGGACAGCTTTAACACATTACCAAAAGAAAAGAGGATTACTGTCTCGCTGCCTTTCTGATTGTCTGGTCTTTGGATACCTCTCATAGAAGTGAATCACGTATTGTTACAGTGACTGACAGTTTCTTTGTCACCTCTCATTTCCAGTTGTGATGTAAAATGTCCTTATCAGTGACTGTAAAAACACAAATATAGCACAACATTCCGTCTGCCCACTAATCCCAGGACAAAAGATGAATTGAGTTTGGCATCTCACCTGCAGTGTAACATTTATAAATCTGTAATTAGACACAGCTCTTCTTCCATTTCAGAGAGAGTGCAGTGCATATGTGTAAATAGAAATCCTTTTTACGCTCCAAGCTGCAAGAAGACTTCTTGGTCAAGTGAGCTCGTTTCTCACAACTGGCTGTATATTGAGCAAGGAGTTGTGCTATATCCATAGCACAGGCCATTGGATTGATAGTTGTAGACTGAAAGAAACAATATTTTCATGAAGAATATCAAAGAGGTCTCAGAATTCAGAGTTAGTTCATATGAGTTAGTTCATATGTGGATTTAGGTGACTTGTTTTAGATTCACTACTAAATATCACATAATGGGGAGAAGATGAATGCAGTTGCAGGTTTATTGAGACACAGTAGTCATGAATTCAAGTTGAGACACAAGTTCAAGGCCACAATCTAAGGTCAAGCTAAAGTCAGGCGATGAGCAAACAGACTGAACAAGGTCAAACTAGGAGCAGGGTCAAACCTGAATAACTAAGACAGAGGCTTGGCAACAGCAGGTGAACAAAGTCAATACTGAGCGTAAACTTCACAAGAAATGAATGAATGTCTCTTTTAATAGATGCCTGTGTGTTAGAGACTGGTTAACACAGGTGTGTTCAATAAGAAGCTCTGTGTCTGAGAGTGAGAGAGTTTCTGTGTATGACGTGACACTAAAAGTGAAACAATATTAAAACAATCTTCTAGCATGGAACTCGGCTAAGTGCTTTCCGTAGCAAGCTCATTTATATAACAGACTGAAACTGAAAGTGGTAACAAAAAATTAATGGCTAAATAAATTAAACACATACACACCCCCACACACAGTCCTAGTCACATATACAACCATTGGAAAGGGTTCAGTAAAAACAGTGCTTGTTTGTCACTATGAATAGGAATAATTTTGAGTTAATAATTTTGTAAATTATTTGCAAGATCATTTAAACAAACAAAAGAATCAAACAAATTGGCGTTCTTGGAAATAAATAAAAAAAAATGTTCAAAATGATTAAAACTCTTGAATTCATGTAAATTTGAGTATAAGGTGATTCACTAATGTGAGCCTTGATTAATAACTGTAAAATAAATGCTTGTTATTTTGACAGTAATTTACTGGCAGAAATGTTGGCAAAAAAATGCTATAAAATTTCAAATAAACATTTGGAAATTGTGTGTACATGAAGTAGAGTTAATACAAGCTCATTGTGTTGCTTCAGCGGTTAAGACTAAAGTTAGAAGGTTGTCTTATCCAGTCCTAGCAGCACCCAGATGCCACGGTTGTGTCCTTGAACATGGCCCCTAACCTTCAGCTCAGCTTTATCCTGCATCACTTGTTAGTCACTTTGATAAAAATGTTAGCCACGTGATCAAATGTGCATGTTTACACCACAAAAGATAGTACAGTACTTCACTGTAATTATTTTTCCAGTTGTTTGCTGTAGATTTCACATCCCTGCTGGAAGTAAATTGCTTTAAAGTGTATAGCCTTTTTTTTTTTTTTTTTTATTTACAATGCAGGCTTCAAACTGTGTAACTGGCAATGAGTTAATGCAAATTTATACCCGGATTACACTGTCATGTTTAAATAGTTATTTCATTTGCATGCCCAAATTTGATAAAAAAAAAAAAAAAAAAAAAAATCTCATTTCATCTTATTAAAATAAAGCAACACAAAACAAATTCTTAAATGAAGTCAAGCAGAATGCCACAATATGAACAGAGGAAGGGATAATGTGTGCTCACCCTTGCTGAGGAGTGGCAATGACTGAGCTGTATTGTTGGAAGATTTAGCAGACTCCGCCCCTAGAATCGCTCGTTCACCATTTTGTCTTCATTTTGCTATTTTCAGCTCTTTGTGAACTTTGCCTGTTGTGGAGGCATAAATCGCCAGTGTCGTGAACTCTCCTGCAAAATAACCATGATGATGATGAAATAGGATGATTGGCTTTCATGAACATATTCATGTGAATTTCTTTCAAAATATCAGCTATCATGAAAATCTTTAGTATGTTTTAGGAATACAAACACATTGTAAAAGATTTGCTAATAAGGCCTATTGTTGGAATTGGGATTAATATGATATAGTGAGGGGGGCACGGTGGCTTAGTGGTTAGCACGTTTGCCTCACACCTCCAGGGTTGGGGGTTTGATTCCCGCCTCCGCCATGTGTGTGTGGAGTTTGCATGTTCTCCCTGTGCCTCGGGGGTTTGCTCCGGTCCTCCCCCAGTCCAAAGACATGTGTGGTAGGTTGATTGGCATCTCTAAAGAGTGTGTGTGTGTGTGTGTGTGTGTGTGTGTGTGTGTGTGTGTGTGTGTGTGTGTGTGTGTGTGTGTGTGTGTGTGTGTGTGTGTGTGTGTGTGTGTGTGTGTGTCCTGCAATGGGTTGCCACTTTGTCCAGGGTGTATCCTGCCTTGATGCCTGAGATCCCTGTCACCCGAGTATAGTTTGGATAAGTGGTAGACAATGAATGAATGAATGATATAGTGAGTTTTTTATAGTATATGTTACATTTTATTGCGGTAGATTTATAAGAGATGGTCAATTCACCCTGTGAACAGAGCATGAAGGAGAAAGGCCACAGTGCTGTGAAAGGTCAAGGAGAGAGGTTTAAAGAAGTGCGGACAGAGTTGGGTGACGTGTGCGTCGCCGGACACTCTTGGATAACTGTGAATGTCTGTGTTCCTTATGGGTGTTTGCCACTTCTCTTGATCATTATAAAGCTGTGTGTCTGTGTGAGCATTTGTGAATGATGAGCAGCAGCAGACAGTCCTAAGAGCTGAAACCCAGTCTCATAGGAGTCAGCAGTAATAACGGCGACGCTCCCTCAATTCACAGGCAGTTATATGACCCTAACATAATATCAGCCACACACACCCTTTAACACCTTAAACCTCACAGGACCCATAACTTTTTCATTACTTTCACTGCAGTTATATTTCATTGTCTTTTATCTGAATTATTAACAGGATCAAGCTCATGTTAGGAAGAATTTGCAAAACTCCCCTCCTATAAACAGTGACATATTTAAGGTTGTACCAAGGGGTGGGGCAAGAGGTTGTAGACTTTATTTTAACTGCATTTACACGAAATCTGACTACATTTACATCTCGTTCAAATTCACACAGATTTTCGATGGGATTGGGTTATGGTATCAAACTTCAACAAAGATTTATCTGGTAGTAACATAAATAGTAATATCTTATTAAACGTAGGAAATACACAGGGCAAGTGCAGTTAGTCTGTACTCGGTTTAGTTTAAGTCTCACCCTAGTCAGACAGTATATATGTTTCACTTTTACAACCTCTTTAGACAGAAAAGTACAATGACAAGGGATGCATTACCTAATAGATTTGGCAGAAGCTCTGAATTCAAGGCAGCCTTATAAAGCTGGGTAACACTACTTTAATCAATCACTTTGGCCTCAAGCCAATTTAAGAAGAAGACCTACACTAGTGGCAGGCCTTCAAATGGGATTAGAAAAGCCAAACAGCAAGGCAACCTTTCCCTTTAGCTATGACTGGGAAGAAAAAGATGGCTGATCGTATTCCTGTGACACTGAAGCTGTGCTTGTGCTGTCCTTGGACATGTGCTTTAAAAAAATTTTGTACATCTAATGAACTAAATTTTCTGTCCTTCTACTGGTTGCCCACACTGAGTTATTTTTGCCTGTTATTTTTTTTAAGAAGGCAAACTCTTGACATAGCTGTCAATGCATACCAGGCAAGCTCATTATTGGATCTCACCTCAGGTCCAGGCTGAAAGCAGAGAAATCAACTCCAACCCAATTCCTCAACAGTTGAGCATCGATAGTAGGCACCAACAGCTCTTAAATCCCCTTGTTGGCATGCTCACCTGTGCCCACTGCCTGTCAGCCATTTTGAATTCCCGATAGTGCAGGAAGACGCATTAATTTCAGATTAACCTTTTTAAGAGCTCAGGGGGAGGCTGCGAAATCCAACTGCGGTGTTGGAAGCCTGGCTGGGTCTAAACTAAGTGAGCGGCCAATGCATCTTGATACGTTTAAATGAGCTGTTGGTTCAGCTGGAATGATTGATATCAGTCCAGTAATCCGCTTCTATCTCCACTAAATCCACTGGCTAACATCCTTGATGGAGGCTTTACTCCCCAATGGGGTTGTTTTAATGTGCAGTGCTGTTTAGCCTTTCTTTGGATTATGTGACACACTTTTTCTTTTTCCTTCTCAGCCATCTGATGCCACGCACGATTCACAGGTTCTGCTGCATGTCGAATAAAGCTTGTGAAGGTAAATTTTTGCCACAAACATCAATAAGAAACCCGCAAACATTCTCCCTGCATGTCTTCCTCCAAGACACGAGCACTGTTTGAATAGGAATGCCGTTACTCACAGAGACAATATGCATATCAGCCACAGACACAAGAATGAAATCCTTCTGATAAATACCAGAACCTTGAGAATGAAAATAGGAGGTGCCATGGAGGCTCATCTGTATGCAGATGTCAAGCTTCCTGCCTTTGTACAATTCAGATGCAGACATCTGTACTGACAGATCAAATAAAATACCAATGAATGAGAAAGATACAAGAAACATATATGTGCTCCACAGGGAAGCACATCGACAAATCACTGCTAGTTCAGTTGTGGAAAATCTCCAAACATCATCCAGTCACTATGGATAAAATCACTTTATACGGCAGCCATCTTGAATGTTTGACTGAATCTTTTTAAATAATTACCATATCTCATACATGCAGTGAAAATGATTTTATTTGCTATAATGGATCCCTCTCTGTACTGGATTTTGTTGTCAAAATGTAAAAAATCTTCCAGTGGATTTACAGATGTTTTGGAAGTACTGATTTTTACTCACATGCATGTTCACCTGTCACCTGTCAAGGGCAAATTGTGTTTCCAACATAGCTCATTTGCATTTAGTGACACCCACGAAACTCCATAAAAGGTCAAGTGCACCGAGGTCTGGAAACATGACATGACTACTAAACTGTGAAAGAAAAGGAAGAAGTAGCATAAAGTTAGTTTGAGTCAATTATGTACCAATAAAAATGTGTCAATATAACACCTGAAAATGCTACTTTAATATTATTTTGAGTATCTTTGCCAACATTGTACTGTTTTTCATGAAAAGCACTAAAAAAAAAGTTGATCAGTCAGAGTTAGTTAACTTAGTTACAGAGTTAGTTAACCTAGTTAACTTAGGAGCACAAGCAGGATATTAGCATTTTCTAAACATTACAGGGTTTCCTTGTGTGCACCTATGAATGATTTACAGTTAAATCTGTTTGGGTCCAGCATGATAAATCATGCCCAATAAAGCTAATTAAAGTTATAATTAACGCAAAACTGTAAATGATATCTATGAGTGTATCTATATATTAGACTGATGTAATGATGTAATGTGGTTTCTCCTTCCTACACTTCCTTTACTCTTAAGAGATGAGGAATTAAGCATTCTGCTTGTTAATGCTCTGTTGTTGCGAGCTCCCACATTTTTTCCACATCAATGAGTTATGGGTTCAAGACTCAAGCCGGTTACAATACACATATTGACACTGCAAATTTCTTTTCAATCTCAGCTTGCCTCTTTGCAACTGTAAGTCATTTGCATGTAAATGGCCACATTATCCTTCTCTGCATTTGTTCCTTTTTGGCATTTGCCATCATTCAAATTTTTTTCAGGTCTGAATGACATTTTTTTTTTTTTTCCGTGATCTCTGGTAACGTGATTCTTACCAAATCTTACATTTCTTTGATGCTAATATTTGCTGAAGTTTGTGACACTGTAAGGGTTTGATTCCTGCCTCTGCCCTGCATGCGCAGCGTTAGCATGTTGTCCCCGGGCTTCAGGGTTTCCTCCTGGTACTATGGTTTCCTCCACCAGTCCAGACACATACATTGTAGTCTGAATTGCATCTCTAAATATTAGTGTGTAAATGGGTGGATAAAATAAAAATGAACAGTGCACTTTGATTTATTCTCTCTAAACATATTGATGTTAACATGCCAGAATATGTCGCCTGCAAATGCCAAGACAAATAATATACTATTAATAGCCCCTCTATTAGCCTTCTATTTATACATTAACATATGGCTCTCTTTTTTTCAGCAATTACTCATGCGTTAGTGGAGTTGATTTCTGAAGAGTCCTTTCTCAAAGGTCAATCAGTGAGTTTGAGGAGACAGACTCTAGTAGCCTTGTTTGAGGTCATGTTGATTTCAGTCACCAAACGGCTTCAAAATGAGGCTTATGTTTTCTGAATAGTAATGCTGCCAGACCAAACAAAGCCATACTGAGGTGGAGATAGACAAAGCAAACAAATTATTTAATTTGAAACACAGCCCAAAGATCCAGCCATCTGTATGAGGATATTTTTGCCACAAAGCTAGCGAGGTTAAAAGTATGTTCAAATTGCATGTAATTCAGCCCATGAATCTGGGTGAAAAGCCTGAAATGTATTTTATCTCTTAAAGTTATAAAATCATAAAAAAAAATAAAACCGTTAGGGCCATGAGAAAACATACGGTCAGCTGTGTCCAAAAGCTGTGACATGAAATCCTAGGTCATGAGATTTATTTTTCACAATACAAACCCTAAGTCTATAAAACATCACCAGCTTAAACCAGTTTAACCAACTTTGGTACCACTTAGGGGTATAATCTTTCTATCTATATCTGTATCTATTTAGTGCTGCAAATATGTGTATCCAAAGTCAGATGTAATACATTTTTTAATACAAATTTATTTAAAGAAAGAAAATTACTGTATTCATTTTGACTGTGGATACAGATACCCTACAAATATACCCCCAGAAACACTGAAAAAAAGCTAGATGTTGAAAAGCATGCACTTTCAGAGTAGTATCTGTGAACTTTGGATCCCATTTTTTTTTTGTTGTTGTTGCGTCCCAAGGTACTCCAGTACCAAAAAAAACACCTCTAGACTGAACCTGATGCCCTGTGGACTTTCCAGCCAAAGAAAAAAAATATTTTTTTCCAAAATATATTTGGTTACAACCCTAGTACACTAAGCCTCTTTCGATTTTTTTGTAGAGTGTAGTATCAAACCAAATTTGTTCTGCACAACCTATCAGACTATCACGGTTTTAGTATGGCACATGGCATGTGTGGCCCTTTTTCCCCAAATGTATTTAGCTGTAAATTTCTAGTCTGCCATCTTATGACTGTCTCACTTTCAGCTTATTTGTTAGTGAATATTGCACTTATTTGGGCCAAGGGTATAGTATGTCCCAGAGGAGCTCCAGCAACACATTCAGCAGATAGTATTTTTCACTTCTATTATAGAGCAAGGGCAGGAGATGGTGACCTCATTAATTAAGAGGAAGAATCTGAGAAATCTGTGATACTAGGAAACGGTCTGGGTACATCATCATAGTTATGTTTCAAATGAATACAGCATTTATTATGGATGCACCAAATTATTTTTTAATGTAGCTTTAATAAAAACACCGGTTCAGTGACTGATCAGCCGTACTGGCATGGAGGGACAAAGGGAGGTCTGGGGGTGTTGTGGAGTTTTTAGTAGTACATTGACCTGCAGAATAAAACTGTCTGAAATATTTAATTTAACAAAATATAGTCAAAAATGTAAGTCTACTCATAGCAAAGTATCAGGTAAGAATTTTGTCTGTTGTGTAAAATTGTTTGGTCTTTTGCTGTTTCACAGTAAGCGCTTCCACACGCACTGAAACATTCATGGGTAATTACAGACGTGCTTTCACATGATGTTGCATAATTTAGTGCAAGTTCTTAAAGCAATGTTAATAATTTGCTTTAGAATGAATTATAGAATGAGGTATACATGTTATACAATTATAATAATACGATTTTTCCAACTTAAAACGACTTCTTGAGTAATGAGGATATTAACAGGAATTTGTGCTCTTATAACTTTTTATTACTTAATGTAATCCAACTGGGTGGATGTTAAACACAATAATGTATTATTCTTTCCATTTAAACTGTGATGACGCCTACAGTGTGATGTCATGTCTACTACATACTGTATATGCATACACTGATCAGGCATAACATAAAAACCATCCGGCTAATATTGGGCCACTAAAACACCTCTGACTCGTCAAGGCATGGACTCCACAAGACCTCTGAAGGTGTGCTGTGGTATCTGGTTCCAAAACCTTATGAGCAGATCCTCTAAGTCTTGTAATTGTGGTGGGGTGAGATGAGGCCTCCAAGGATCAGACTTGTTTGTCCAGCACATCCCACAGATGCTCAATCAGTTTGAGATCTGGGGAATTTAAAGGCCAAGTCAACACCTTTAACTCTTGTTATGTTCCTCAAATCATTTGGGAACATTTTTTTTTTTTATTGTGGCAGGCAGCATTATCTTGCTGAAAGTGGCCACAGCCATTAGGGAATACCAGTGCCATGAAGTAGTGTACTTGGTCTGCAACAGGGTGTTTGTAGGTGGTACGTGTCAAAGTAACATCAGGATGAATGCCAGAACTCAGCAGAGTTTTCCAAGGTTTTCCCAGCAGAACATTCTTCACATAGTGCCTTCTGGTGCCATCTCTCTCCCAGTCATCTATCCATCACAGTTTGGCCCTTGTCAAAGTCATTTTTCCTGCTCCCAACACATCAGCTTCATAAACTGACTGTTGACTTGCTGCCTAATTGCCACCCCTTGACAGGTGCCACAGTAACAAGCTAATCAATATTATTCACATCACATCTCAGTGGTTTTAATGTTATGGCTGATATGTGTGAGTTTGGCACTACATACATAAATGCTCAGACTCAGGTTCAAGTGTTATCAAATAATGCAGAATAAAATCAGAACAAATTCCAAGAAGAAATTAATGACAGCTTACAGTGCAATTGCTACATGCGTGGGTTGTTCATGTTGCCTCCAAACATTCTGTTGAATCCCGTTTTTTGTTTTCTTTCACATTAATCTACATAAAATTATATGCTATTTGTAACTCGTAAACCTGTTGGGGGAAGAATCTTCCGTGACCCTTGTGTAATATCCCCTGAGCAATGTTCAGTGATTAATAGCATCTTTAAATATCCTACTCCAAGGACTGTCTAGCTGTACCACTGCAGATCAATACTAGCATTAAAATGTTGAGGAGCTAGGAAATATCTAATTAATCCGGTTTAAGCTTGCCAGGCCAGTTTCTTTTTCAATTTATGAAATCACACCCGACACTTTGTGATCACCAATTGCTGATTTGTTTTGAGATGACACCACTGTTTCTAAATGTGTTGTGATAACCCGCATGATTATTATCATAAACGTGTAACGATATATGACATTCGATGTATTAAATGCATTGCAAGCAGGGTAATGAAAGTCACAGAGAACAGACATTCCCCTCTGGAGCACAGGTAGTTAGCATCTGAAGTTTCTAATTTGACTTTGAACAGCTTTGATGGTCTCTTAGCTAAATGATCGTTTAGGAGTACATTAACCTTCATCTATACGAACTAATATTCTGATTTGTTCCTGGTCATGATGTGTTAAATTGTGTGAGAAGCAGAATGTTGCGTTTATGCGATATTCGCAAAAGGCATAAATACTGTATGTAATCAAACATCATTTCCGGTGAATAAAACTAGACAAAATCCCACATTATATTAGAAGTACTTGACTGCATGATGTGTTGGGAATCAACACTGGCAATCCTGGTGTTAAAAGAAAATTACACTTATGCACTACTCTACTGCTAAATTATACAATAGCATCTGTTTTGCATTCACACAGCTTGCAGTGCAGCTAGACTATGGATTGCACTGCAGGTGGGTGACATTTTCATTTGACATGGAAAGCTAAAATTAAATGGATATATTTCTTCAAATATTGTAGACTTTACAAGACAGGGCTTGTAATTATAAAGATAGAGGGGCATTGGTCTGCTCCTTGTTGATTTCCAGTCTGTGGTTCTATCTCAAAGAGCTAAAGGTTTTGTTCAGAAACATGTAAGGATAGGAAAATCACATTTCTGATTGAATAATTTGCTTGATTGATTTGACATTGTACAGTGGATGGCTAAGGATGTTTTCTTTGTCTTGCAATTTCTTTTTATTCTTATGATTTAAAGATTTTCACTGGTCCTCCAAGCTGAAGCATTTTTGTCCTTGAGAGATTAGATGGAAGCAGTGACATGACAATGAATGATGTATTGAATAGAATTCTTTTTTATTGGGTAGGCAGAAAATGTCCATTATTTTTGCAGTAGCTAAAGCTCTTTGGGAAATACAATACAGGAAAACACTTGCAATGCCTGTTGAAGCTTTCAGGAATCTTTCATTGCCTTTCACTTTTTCAAAAGTGCCTTTTGGAAGTGGATTTTACAAAAGCGTCACTTGCAGTATAGGTGTGACGGCATGGTGTCGGAGTCGAGGCAGGGTTTGGACTTGTCCTTGATATTATGCAAAACATTAAGCAGTGCAGTAACTCTTCTCCTGCCAAGATTATCTGTAATGCACAAATATAGCTTTGACATTTCGCAAATGTTTATGATTTGTGTAACACGTCAGTGTCTTTGATTAAAAGCAACATTCTTCACAGCAGGCAGGTCTCGAAAAGTGTGACACGTTCAACACAAGGGTCATTGTTGATTATTTCTCTCTTCAAAATGAAAAAAAAAAAACAACAACTTGAATTTAATTTTCTGGAAGTCATTGAAAACACTGACAGGTTCTTTGTGCAGAACAATCGTTTGGGCACTTGAGTTTTTCAGCTGGCTTTCCACCAGCTCAGTTCTTTCTGTTCTCTATCACACCATGTGCAGTGTGCCATTTTGCTGCCAGCCAGAATCTGAGTTATGATTAATAGGTGTTACTGAAGTGCTCACAGCAGTCTTCAACCTACTTTTTTCAGAGTCCATAATTACTTTTTAACTTAAAAAAAAAAAGTCCTTGGGCAAACTAATACCTCTAATACACCTGAGTGTATGTTGTGCAAAAAAAAATACATGAACATTAGCATTGAACACTGATGAATTATTTAAAAATTACTGCAGGACATGAATCAAGGTCTAAAAGTTTTAGGTTGAAGAAACAAACACAGTGAAGGTACAAAGAACTTTAGCAGGTGACTTAAGCTTTCAAAGCTGTAATGGACCAGCAAATGGACATAAGTCTCTTAGGTGAAGTGGTTTTCTTCGTACTATTTTTCTTCTTTTTATAACACTTGCATGCCATGCAGCAAAGTGGTTTTGTTCAAAAAGGAAAATATTTCGAAAATTTTTTCTATTTTTTTTTTTTTTTTAAGGTACAAATAGAAACACTAGTGCAATGAGCAGTGTTCAGTGATCTCCAGTGCTCTACGGACACCGCTACACATCGGAGGCTGAAGGTTTTAGTCATTTTTCTGTAAATCTATGCCCTGCAAATTAGAGCGCACTACAACAGCCCTAGCCAAAAATAACAAAATCACCAGCTTTCACACTTACAGTGTATATTAGAGAGCAGTGGAGGGACATTGTTTTCAACTGTACACAGCAGGTGTTTACTTAACGCCAGTGATTTGGCTGTGAACTCACCAGGACCACTTTAAAACACAAGGGTTTTGTTACAGCAATCTTAATCACTGAATCTCTCATGGAGATGCTAAGCTTGCATCAAATATATGATTTCTTCATTGCACATTATAATTTTTTTTTAGCTGTCGGATTGATTTTAGACACAGAGGTAGTGTGGATGAGTGGCAGGTCTGACAGGTTTTGAGAGAAGCAAGAAGAGAGAGAGGGAGAGAGACTGAGAGAGAGAGAGAGAGAGAGAGAGAGAGAGAGAGAGAGAGAGAGAGAGAGAGAGAGAGAAAACCTATAATGGCATGTACATATGGGAGTTCACGACCACTAATAACTCCTCTCAGTCTGCGCAGTGTGTCTGTGGCCTGTATTTACGACTAGCCTCAAGGCCAAGCTGAAGAAACTTTCAATGCTTTCTGCGAAAACTGATTGGAGAAAACTCCTCTGTGCTTTTCTCCTTGCCAAGAATTCAGCAGGTGCTTGGAATCACTTCCAGTCACCTGACTTTACCACATGGGTGTTATGGTTGATTCTGATCAGCACAGGCTGTGCATTTCATCCTGCGGCACATTTATAGAACGATGGCTTTCATTTTCGCAGATTAATACCGTGTGCAACACCAGAGTTGGAGTCGCACTCCAATTGAATTGCTTAATTCATCATAGTAAATACAACACAGCTGCGCAGCCATTTACACACCCGATAATATTTTGCTGCGATTAGACAGGCACTGGCTAATCACAGCTTTTAACATGCTTCTTTTTCAGACCTGATATGAGCATGAATAATGTAATTGTATTTGACATAAGCTGCCATTTGACACAGCATTGCTCGTGATAGGCTCGATTTTAAAACGTCAGCAGGTAACGTCCTAAATTAAATGGAAGCTTAGTGAGAACGAGTCTGTCGGTTACATTGATCTTCAGAATAATTTATAAATCATCAACCTAATGTGGCGCTTTAGTCAAACGAGGCAAAAGCAATCAATTCTCTCTTTCCGAGGATCTCGGTTCATTGAAAGTGATACACCATGGCATTGGGGAAAAAGCATTATGTTTACAGCATATAAGACATGGCTTGATGTACCAACTGAGCTGTGTGTCCTGTACTTAAGTGGACTCCATCCCTCTGGGCCTCACATGCACATTCAACGGCCATTTTGTTGAGGGTGATAAGTGTGTTTAGATGAGCTTCACATTTATGAGACTCAGGAATACACAAGAAGGCTTTAAGCAAGAGAGAAGTGTGACTCTGTGATAAGTGCACCCCGAGGAAACATTCATATTCCTTCTCCCAGGTGGTCGGTATACCCTTGACAGGGTGCCAATACATTATAAATCATTTACAGTCAGTTGACGATGCAATATCAGGCTCTAAAACTCAGTCATTTCTTCTGTTTTTCATTCCAGGCTCATGGAGCACTGTCTGAGGGCTGAAGGTCTTAAGCTTTAAGAACTGAAAATTGATCAGTACTGTGTGGAGTGCAGTTTCACTCACGCAAGGGACTCCCTTCACCCAGACACTGATTAGCATTTACAGTGCACAGTGGCCCTATAGCATTTGCAAATGTGATCTTTCTAGAATGGCCCAGAGAGCTTTACCTGCAAATGTTATTTCGCACATCTTCATCTATAAGGTTAGAGTGTGGTAGTGGTGAAGGTGGGACTTTTATTTATTGCATGTGATTGATAAAAGGAAAGGACTTTTTATCTCTGGTGTAAAGGTGTACAGGTATATACACTGTGGCCAAGTCTGACATAGAAGCAATGCATAAAAACAACAGGTACAGAGATGGTTATTCTGAGTAGGGATGTTACTGTATACAAATACATTATTCAGAGTGAAGAGATAATGTTCAATTCAATTCAATTCAATTTTATTTGTATAGCGCTTTTAACAAAGAGCATTGTCTCAAAGCACCTTTACAGAACATAAGAAACATTAAACATACAAACAAACAGTCCTAGATGTTAGACAAAATTTTCCCTAGTGAGCAAGCCTGAGGTGACTCAGGCGACTGTGGCAAGGAAAAACTCCCTTAGATGGTATTAGGAAGAAACCTTGAGAGGAACCAGACTCAAAAGGGAACCCATCCTCATCTGGGTGACACCGGAGAGTGTGATATGAACAATGTCCTTTCTGCATTAGTTGTGTGATGCACATACAGCATGTGTAGAATGTTATGTGTAAAATGTCCACATAGGGTTGGCAATGCTGCTTTGAATATTCCAGTCCTCAGAAAGCAGAACCCAGCTGGAGCTGGTCCATCTCTGGATGCCACAGGAGCTGGCACAATCTCTGTGTGTCTCGGGGGTGGGTAGAAGCTAATGTGTTAGGAAGCGCACTATACCTTTTTTTGTTGGTAGGAAAGGTTCACTGTTTATAGGACAAAGAGTAGAGTCCAGAGATGTGCACTGGAGCTAGGGTCCCATGTGCACAGAAAAAAAAAATCTGACTTGAGCTACATTCATTTTGGGTATAAAATCCAATACAGATGCAGATATTTGGAGCACTAAACAGACACAAATACACATAGTGGTATTGCAATGCACAGCTAATGATCAGGTATACCACCTCTGGATTGTACAGATTGGCAACATTAGACCAAAGTGTCGGTTTATAGTGGCACCACAAATCACATGCCGAGTCCATAAAAGTGAGACAATGTAGTAAAGTGAGAAAGAAATACAAATGGGAGTACTTAGCTCTCCGGCAATTATCATTAATTCCTTTCCTCTTTTTCCCATATGCAGGACAGAAGATTTGACACAAGGACTAAACAGCGAATAAACACCCAGTTCTGAAAAGGAATACAGAACGTGTGTGTGTTTTGTTTTGTTTTTTTTTGTTTGTTTTTTCTTTTTTCTTTTTGCTATTTTTTGGCCACGTAGCCCCTCCTTCGTGGCCGATGACAAGAATACGAGTTGAGGGCCTGAAGGACGGAGGCGAGTGCTGAGGGAAAGTGTTTGTCAGCATCTTTGTGTTCTCACAAACCATGTGGCCAACAGTGCAGAGGAATCGGCTTTCAGTGGTCTGGCCTGGATGCCATGCCACCGGGCTGTGGATATGGTTGTTTTGCTCAGTTTTGGCATTGGCACGGGCGCAGAGCTACTACCCCACAGTGAACACACATTACGGGAAGCTACGCGGTATGCGTGTTCCACTTCCCAGTGAGATCCTGGGCCCTGTGGACCAGTACTTGGGCGTGCCATACGCCGCACCACCAGTGGCTGAGAAGCGGTTCCTGCCCCCCGAGCCACCCTCGTCGTGGTCAGGCATCAAGAATGCCACACACTTTGCGCCCGTATGCCCACAAAACATCCACAACGCCGTGCCTGAGATCATGATGCCCATCTGGTTCACTTTTAACTTGGATATAGTTGCCACGTATATACAGGAGCAAAATGAGGATTGTTTGTACCTCAACATATATGTGCCAACTGAAGATGGTGAGTGTGTTGGGTATACAGGAAAATACTTCTTTTCACTTCTTTCCTTCTTTGTCACCCTCTGTATTGTGTTTGAAGCATGAACTGTCTGGCGCATGCTGTGTCCGTCCACCGTGTTACTACATCTTGACTTGATCTCCCATGAAGTCATTTCATTAGCTCTTCCCTTCCATGCCACTGTTAATGGGTTCCTCTTTTGTGTCTTTCAAAATAAAGCCAAAGAATGTAATCATTCATGAAAAAAGAAAAAGAAAAAAAAAGTTCAGATTATAATCAGATATAAAGATTGGACTTAATGATCTTGGTGCACCTCCCTATCCTCACTGTCTTGACTGTTCTGGGGGACTAAAGATGAAATATCAGCCTTCTCGATGTACATTGATCCTTCGTAGGGTTGGTAAAAGATGCAGGAACACAAGAGGCCTGTAGCATCAGTCCTAGCCATGTAAGACCCGTTACTATACTTTTCCCAATTCTTGCTGCCTTAATACTGTATTTATGAGCTCTTAAATTATGCAGTATTAAAAAAAAAATAATAGTGGCACCTAGATTCCACATTCAAGCACAAAATGATGAATTGATTTTCCTAACTGGAAAAGCTGTCAATAAAAATGTTCTTTCACTCTTACTAAAATACCACATTAAAAAAGTCCTAAATTAATAACATGGTCTAAATTAAATATGTATATTGAAATCAGCTTTAAACACATGCCATGTTTTTGGATAAATTTCGTTCAGCTCTCCAAAAACACCATTTTCAGTTTTGTAACACAAGCATTTGAAATAACTCCAGTGAGATAAGGGTAAAGACAACGCATTAATGAAAGGCCTGATTCGATTTGATGGTTGTAACGGGTCTTATATAGAAGTGCATGTGAAACAAGGCTTCCTGTGTCCCAACCTGCAGCAAATCCGTTCCACCATTTTTAGAATATGTACTTAAAAAAAACACCCCAGTTTCTCAACACCTTTTTTGTCGTTCTTGTGGTTGATATTGACGGGAGGAAGGGAGATGGTGGTCTGAAACAATTTGATGCATGTGTCCTCCCGATTTTCTTCCAGAGACTTTTGTTATTTTGTAGTCTTTTATTCATTTCACAGTCAAAAGAATATCCAAGGAATGTGCCAGAAAACCCAACAAGAAAATATGTAGAAAAGGAGGTATGTAAGCAAGCCATCATGGGGGAGCGAAAAAGAGAAGAGAGCGACTGGTACGTCCTCTCTAAAGTCAGCGCCATAACTCCATCATCCCCGGAGTCAGAGCACTAATTGGAATGGGCAACATGGAAATTGGAGTGCAGATGAATTATGTCTGTATGTTTTACAATGTTATATATGAACAAGCAGCAGAGTGATTCCGAATGTCTGACTTCCAGTGAGTTTAGAGTGTATATTTATTAGAGTGCATAATTACTAGGTGTTGCTTACCTATTTCTGTTGATTTACACAAGGATGCAATAACAATCAGTTGAATTCTGATGCTCCAAGGTCCTTGATGGTAATTTTATGCTTCTCAGAATATATAACACATGGAACACTGAAGCATTGTATTGCTTTATAGTCGCTGTGGAAAAGTGAGTGTACTAACCAATCATAATACTCATCATGGTCTGTGTTAATTAATGGGTCCTCATGTCAAATTACTAAATATTGTTATATTCCAAATCAGCATAAAACACACTGAGTTTATTTAGTTTTAGAGGTAGATATATCAGGTAGTACCATTCGATGCTTAACTATATGTAAAGTTTGGGAATGTTTTGTCGTATGAATGTAGATGATGTTTGCGCAGTGTATTTTTTTGGCTCTCACAGGACACAATGCAATCATTCTTCTATACAAAGACATCCCAATTTACAAAGAAATTAAAACGCTCAATTTGCATATGCAGTTTGGTAAAAAAAAAAGTACATTCAGCCAGTTAGGAAATCACATCGCTTGCGAAGTTGCAGGAGGAAACAATAATAAGTTTTTATTTTTTTGTGTGCGCTATTTGTTCAAAGCAGCTGTGGCAACTTGGACACACGCATAATTAAGTGTCATGTTTAATACAGAGTAAAGGTGACGAGATGCATCGAAAAAACCCAACACAAAAGATATGCATGACTGAAAAACTTTTCACAGGCTCACTTTAAATCCTGCTGGTATCTGAGGTGAAAGTGTGCCTTGAATATCGAACATAAAACTAAATGTGTTTAGGTAATTTTCTGTCATCATTCAGAGAATCAGACTTTCTCATTATTTTGAGATACTGAGGCATACTTCCAAGAAACATTTTTTTTTTATTCGTCTTCAAATTGCAGCAATTGGCTTATACAAATTTAACACCTGCCCTTTGGTCTCATTAATTTGCTCACATAACTGCTATTCCCCAATTGAATTCAGCCTCTGTGAATCACATTGTTCTCCCCGTGCCTCGGGGGTTTCCTCCGAGTACTCCGGTTTCCTCCCCCGGTCCAAAGACATGCATAGGAGGTTGATTGGCATCTCTAAATTGTCCGTAGTGTGTGAATGAGAGTGTGTGTGTGTGTGTGTGTGTGTGTGTGTGCATGCGTGTGTCCTGCGATGGGTTGGCACTCCGTCCAGGGTGTATCCTGCCTTGATGCCCAATGACGCCTGAGATAGGCACAGGCTCCCCGTGACCCGAGAATAGATCAGATAAACGGTAGACAATGAATGAATGAATCACATTGTAGCTGCAAAGTGAATAGCTGTGCAGAGACGCTACGTTGTATTTAGCTATTTTGCGTATATAAAAGTCTCATTCCTCTAGAATACATAAGTTTTGAAGTTATGATATGTTTATACACACGGATCTTAAGTATTAAAAGGATCTGAGTTTCATTTATTACCAATCTATAAACCAGTGACTCTTATATTAGCATGACTTTCAGATGATTAGTGAAATCATTAGTCGCCTGTCGATTGTGTTGATTTGCTCATACAAAATTAGGGATATGAGATTTTTATACAACTGACACAACTAAAAAGAAGAAGTTAGAAGAATTCAAGATGGCAGCTGGAAAGAACTACAGTTGAAAAATTGAAGATGATGATGAATAGATAAGTCTGATCATTGTAACAGTACTGTGACAAACGTCCTACTGGCTTTCATTACCATTGATTTCTGTAGAGGCGCAAGCCATAAAAATGACTGACTGAATTAGTTCAACCACTTGCAATAACTCCAATTAGAAATATATTAGGAACCCGCAGAGATTTCAGCTCAGATCTGATGTCAGCTTGTGTAACACTTTTCCTTATGTAGCCACGTTTTCCATTTTAGATACCTAGGTCATGCCTTTCTGTTTCTCAATCTCTTATGAAATAAAGGTGCCAGTAACATATACAGTATTTAATCTGTTTCGAATGTAAACTCAGTGCTCTTTCCCTCTTTGCTCCAGCATGTTCAAGCAGGTGAGAACAATGCAGTCACACTCAGGTGTCGACCAAAATAACTGAACAGAGACAGTGAGTGAGGTGATCTCAGGCCAGTTCCCAGTGAACTTGAGCACAACTGCAGTGAGAAAGTGAGTCGACCTTGAATAGACCTAACTGCAGGAAGTGAACCAAACCTGCTGTATATTTTGGGGTGTGAGCCGTAAGATGCAGGACAGAGCCGTAGCACTGCAGATGTGCAATGTGTTCTGGGTATTTGGACAGACAAACAAAGCAAGACAATAAAAGCACACAAAACGAACCAAATTGCAAATGAAATAAAACTTCAGTTTCGCTCTGTTTCAAAAACTCAGTAAATGGACCCTAAAGAACTGTTTTATATTATTTGGCTAGCGTACGGTGCAGGCGTTATGTTTTCGGGTTCTCAGTGCCTCCATCTGTCTGTGCATTTGTCCATTTTAGCATCTTGTCACTGTGATATCTCAAGAACGAGTGGGAGAATGTTCAAAGGATTTATATGGAATTATCATAACCAGATTTTGGAATTGATCCTAACATAGTTAAGGTCAAATGTCTGAAGGTGTTTTTATAGCTTCTTTAATGTTTGATTGTGAGGCATGAAAAAATTAGTAACAAGACAGTCTAGACGTAGTGGTTGGCGGTGGAGGCGCCCACGTCCATTCCACCCGTGTCAAGTTTTCACTTAACTGTCTTAATTATTCAAACCATGAATCTTTAGACCTAGTGTGCTATTGCACAATATAAACATAATATTCATGAGGGTTAAATAATCCTTAATACAAAAAATAGTAAATATTGTACTTCAACAGCGTCACAGTAAAAAAATCTTTCCTGGCGCCAGACGGTGAACTGAAAATTGTAGAACATTTTTATTGACATTTAAATCACAAAAAGACTGTTAGAGTATATTAGTGTATTTTTTGCTCTTTGATAAAGAGGAAGATGCTTTCGCTGCATTTCCACTAGCACTTCCAGCTGCGGAATAACTTCAGATGATAAAGCGTTTTCTGAGAAAGCCGCTCTTCTTGATCGAATGTTATTTGATTCTGCAGTGATCACAGCTGTTCATTTATCTTACCACGTGAAATATTTACATAGTATTACAAGATACACGTGTTATTGTAGAGGACATTAAATCCCGGCCAAACGCCAATGTAAGTGTAACTGATGACTGAAATGTAGACTCCCAGGCTTCTGAATTCGGCTTATTAAAGGGATTCATCTGCGAGTGACAGTGCATGTGTAACACCACAGCTGATTAATTGTCACATTAAAGGGATTGGTGCAGACCTCTCAATCAGCGATTTGAAAGTTGGAATAATTGTGAGAGAGGGATGTGTTTTCGATGCTGCATTTTTGAGCAGTCCTGTTCCCCTAAACTAATTTTAAACTTGTGTAGACAAGCCTCAGGGCTCTGAAACTTCAAAATAGTCATCTGTTAAAGAAAATAAAGGGTTTTATTTTTCATTTATGTCTATTTGGCATAATTATCTGCATTATAGATCAGCGTTTACTTTTGATATATTTGAGTAATATCCTCTGATACGGCTACCCCAAGGTGCCACACAGTAAATGTTAAATGATTCCAAATAGGTTTCTTTGGAGTGCAAAGTCTAACAGAGAACCAAATCATTTGGGCTGAAAAAGGATGTGATTGCATTCATCACTATTATGCTAAAATTCCTATTGCCTAACATCTAACAAACATGCAATCTCAGTTTAGTATGGAGACTTTCTTTAGAAAATTATTTACATTGTCTCAATTAAAGCCATAGAAATGTCATAAAAGCCTGTTTCAGACAGCGTACACGTAGACGTGAGCCAGGCTGAATGGAACACTGAAAATCCCGTCGATCGAGTCACAAAAATTCAGACATGGCTTATTAAAGTGTCGGGGAAGAAATGAAAATGTATTGATAAGTTGTCAGCTGCAAATGAGCATTGAAAAAGGCCAGTGAGAACATTTTACTCGAGAAGATTCAGCGCTGCAAATCTCGAACCATCACAGCAATGATTACAGCATCATTAGAGAAAACAATCACCAGAGAGATTTGCTCTACGTGGATTTCCTTTTCCATTAATCTAAATGTGATCCTCTGCATTTCGTTCTGTAATGAGTTGGGACAAGGTCCTCACTTACCCTGAAGCTTTCATTTGGACTGGTTCACAATCAGAACTTTAAATTTAATTTGTCACATACGCAGCCAATACACAGCACGACATGCGGGGAAATGTTATAGACTTTCTGCGTCATGAAAATACAATCAATAAGAATAAAGAGAATAAAATAAATAATAAAAAAATTTAAACATACTAACAATAGAATTCCAATGAAATTACAGTAAATAATAGAATTAACTATACAGGTGGGAAATGGAAGAAAGTATATGAAAAAAATATAAAAAATGGATATATGAATGCAGATCTGGGGTAAAAGAGTATAACTACTGGTAGTAAAGTGCAGATCTGGGGTAAAAGAGTATAACTACTGGTAGTAAAGTGCAGATCTGCTGTAAAAAACAAAAAAAACAAAAAAAAAAACGTCATATGTATAGTGCTAAATATATGCTGTGCAAGAAATGACCGGTAGAGGTAGTGTGTGTGTGAGTGAGGTAGTGTGTGTTGACTAATCGAGTCCAGAAGAAGTCCACGTTCTAAATGGCGTCTCGGTTGAAGGCCCGAATCGCCCGAATCAAAAGGAAGCTCCTCCTCATTCTCTCTGTGATTGCCTTAACGGAGCATAAGTGCTTCCATAACTACAACAGAGAGAGGAAGCATAATTTGTTTGGATGGCTGAGGTCTTTCATATGACTCTTTCAAACCTATTAGTTTGTTTAGTGAGTTAAGTATTTCTATGCACATAATTAAATAAACCAAAAAGCAAAAGAAAATGTTTTCTCTGAGGGGTGTGTAGGTCTCATTTACTGTCATTCATTGGTCAAAATATAGCAAGGAAAAGCTGTGAACAAGTCTTTACCCTGTGTCTGCAGAGATCATAAAAATCACCTGAGCATGGAGAGCACCGAGCCGACGCTTATTAAATTACTAACAAATCACTTAAATCACTAGATTAAAGACTGTGTGTATCATGTCCACTGTTTGGTTCCTCTCTCTATTTTGTCAGCAGCTCACACCTACAAGAAATACTGCTGCAACCTGAAATATATGGCATGTTTGATTCACTTCCTGCAGTTGGGTCATATCACTTTCTCACAGCAAATGAACTGTGCCAGAGTTCACTTGGAACCGGACTGAGATCAGATCACTCAGATGTTCATGGAATGATTTAGTCGTCTTCTGAGCGCAGAGTTCTTACACGCCAAAACAAAGTGCATCAAGGGTTGAAAACGTGAACAGAACCAGAGTTTGTTTCGAATAGACTAAACACTGCGTGTGTGAAAGCACCTTGAACCTCACTGGCAGACATTTAAGGAACAAAGCCATTTGACTTGTCAAATAAGAGCAACATCTGATGCATACATCAAATCAGGTACTTCTTTAACTTTGCAGACTGCTGTTGAATTAATAAAAAGTTTGTTTCAACTGTAATACATTTATAGTTCAGAAGATTTCAACCTGGTTGTTTTTCTGTGCATCTATAAGCTAAAAACATTGCTAGAACTGCTGTAACTGAAATTTAATAGTGGTGACTATGGTGTCTAATTAAAAGTGGAAAGAATATTCAGGTTTTTATGGACCATTAGAAATTTTGATTAAATGAAAGAATTCATAGCTATGATGACTTCTTTGATTTGGTGAGGCAGGGACAGGACAGTGTTTTCTCTGCCAAATAATAATTAGCTTAATATAGCAGTGCATAGACCAGGGAAATTGGACATAAGTCAAATTTTAGTGCCTCGCAGAGTGTGCTTGGTTATTTATAAAGGAAAATAAATGACAGTAATAATCAATCTATACAGTGTATTGTAATGACAGGTCACTGAAAGGTATCAAAAGCATGATGTAATGAAAACAAGGTTTGGATGATCATTATTGTTTTTACCTTGTAGACCCTGATCTTTTTGATCCACTGAAAGAAGTGTTTTATTGGCTTTTGCCCACGAACCTGTAATCTCATGTAAATTCTTCGAAATTAGCATGATGTAAAACCAGCAGGAACTGTTGCCAAGCAACAATAACTCATCAGCTCTCTAAGCTTGTTGATCGCCCTTTCGAAATCCTCGGACCCTGTCAATCTCTTCAGCCCCAGAGAAAACAAATCGGTGAAATGTGTTGTTGAAAAATCGCTTGTTTAAAGCGAAAAGGGACAAGAGAAGGAAAAAAAAAACAGTCTGTATTTTGCTCAAGAAGAATCACACCGATAATGATGCAGTACACAGCACTGAAGTTCATCTAATCACTTCCTTCTTATAACGTTCAGCTCTGTACACAGCAGTTTTTTTTTTCTTTCAACCTGCTCAACAGAGATGGGGCCAAAAGCTCAGGAGGTGTTATTATGATGAATGCTTAAAATCTGTCACATGTTCCTTTAGGCATAAAGGGTACTTGATGATATGCCAATAGACAAGCAAGAGTAAAAAAAAAAACCTAAGAAATAAGGGGGAAAACAATGCATGATACGGCTTCACACTGAGACAATGAAATGGCAAGAGAAACAGAGACAGGCTAATTACAACTTTAACACAGAACAGGTGAACACATTAGCGTAAGCAATCAATGGCTGCGTCTCAATCAGCTCCCTAGTTCAGGAGTCAAGAATCACTATTTTAAGAGCTCACTCAGTCATAAAATCTTTCCAGTACACTGAAAAGTACGCTCCCGATAAATTCCCACAATGCACCGCAAAAACCTAAGAACACTAATGCCCACTATGTTCCCCTAATGGAAATGACGGCATATTATCTGAAGCCTCAAATAACTCAAAAAAAAAAGGCATACAAACTCACATCTACAACTGTAAGTAGCTTGTTATAATTGTTGTAGTTGTAAATTATTAATTATTAAGAATATTAGTACTAATTTTATATATATATATATATATATATATATATATATTTTTTTTTTTTACAACATGAGTATGTAGTCATGTCAATTGAAATTGACTCGTCAGTGTCTTAGTGTTTAGTGAGCCAGGAATCAGCAACCCAACTCTGTACACGAAATACAGATTCATCACCTAAGGAGCTGATTGAGACACACCTAATGTCAGAACTAGGGTGAAGACATATAGGAAAATAAGCAAAACAAATGATATGAACCCTAAGAAACAAATGACAAGACACAAGATCAGCGCTTGTTCTGCTGGGAAACATGCCATGCTGCGAGAGAGAATTCATGCCAGTCATTTTGTCAAGCCCCTTGTCAGAATTTCTCTTGCTCCGAACAAAATCTTTCTAATGTATTACAGGGTGCCTGACTGAGGACATTAAAATATTTCAGAGTTAAAATTACCCTTTAGCACTGCCTATGAGCCTATCTTCCACACGATCGCTTGTCCTGAGAATTATTTCTCTGTTTAAGTTAATTACTACAGCAAATGTGTAATCTCCTGCGTGCTGTTAAGGCATGCATTAATAACACTGCTTAACATGCGAGGTGAAATTATTGCACTTGCAGTAATTCTTTTCTCATTTGTTTGCTACAGATTTGCCATATACGCATGCATTTTACAGAAGTCTCTTCAGGGAGCTATTCTTCTCATGTTTCAATTGGGGGCTGACACAAGCCTTATTAGCTCAAAAACCTATTTAAGAATTTATGCTTCTGAACATTTCTCGAATTGTTTGAGAGAGGGGAATTTGGCATCATCCGAGCACAGATCTAATTTACATAGCGATCAGAACAAGGGCCATGAAAAGCCTTTCTTTAGAAGAAACTGTGAATGTCGGGGCTTCAAAGCGGCACGTTGCAGTCGGAGCAGGAAAAAATATTCGTCATGATGCTGCAGATCACTCCAGATTGTCAGTGTGATGAAAACACCAATAGCTGCTAGGTTGAGCAATAACACGGCATGGAATTGGGAGGTACGGGTAGCTCGGTTCTATCTAGCTGTCTAGGTGTGTGTGTGTGTGTGTGTGTGTGTGTGTGTGTGTGTGTGTCTGTGGACCTGCAGGGCAGAGAAGCTGTAAGCAATGCAGCGGCAGCAAAAAAGAATCCGGATGTCCCCTCCGATTGATACGGAGCAGCTCTGTTAAATGTGTTGCAAACCCAGTCCTGGCAGGAGCTTCGCGTTCAGTACTGGCGCCTCATTCATTTTGACTTGAAATGCAAGACACAGCTTGGCCAGGAAGTTCCCATTCAGTTCCCCCTGCTGCTCATATACTGGCCCAGTATATCTCTTCGCTAACGAACTAGCCTCCAAACATCTTTTGTCGCTAGTCCCCATAGAAATGCCAAGGCCTGGTTTCAAGACAGCTGAAACAGGAAGATAGAAATGGTGTAGGCCAGTTTGTCTTCCCAGTTTTTCTAGTACACTCTTCCTTCCAAAAACGTAGCATCTTAAAACAGGCTCATTAGGAAATTGTCAAGGGTTTATTTGTTTATTAACTTTAGATCCTTATTGGAGCGTTAATTTTATGGAGTAATGAGATGCAGTTCATTTTTATAGCAGCTCAGGCTGACTCGCTGCTATAGTAACTAATAGCACATCTCAGGTCTCTTAATGTGTCGCATAACGTCAATCTGTCTGCTAGCATTTGAAAATCAGTGCTGCTTGTTTTGTTCCTGAGCAGTGTTGTGAACTTTGGCTCACCCTCTCTTTTTAAAATTGCAGTCCTCTTTATCTCTAAGTGCCTTTTTTAAGTCCTCTCAAATCTATCCCCTCCAAGTTACGCATTAAACTTGCAGTGTCTCGAATCGACAGGAGTTTATCATTGTAGCAGAAAGCAAGCTTTGGAAAAGAGTGAAAGAAGGAGCCACTAGAGAATTGTAGATGTAGTCTGTAAACTGAAGGAGGCTGAATTATTATTAGGCAGCATTTCGCCAGTGAAAACCAGGCAAATGTTTTCAGGATTTCAGAGATCTTCAAATCAGTTATCATCTCCTTTGTCAAAGCAAGTGCACTTCCCATCCGGTGCTCAGCTGATATCGAGCGCATCATCAGTCCAGTGTGTTGGAGGTCACGGGGAGGAGAGCGAGAGCACATTTCTTCTGCGCTCCACCACAGGCCGTGATGGGTTGCTGCTCACAGAGGTTAATATCAGAGTGTATTTGGAGGGCGGCTTGCTGGCACCATGTCCTAGAGTAATCCGTCTTTCTGATCATTGAAATGGATCTCGCCCAGTTATAAACACACCTCAACACTATTTCTGTGGCTCAGCTGTGGCAATGTCTGCAGGCCTTTGCACACCAAAACACATGTTTTATTCATTAAATACACAGAGAAAAGCATTTGCTACGTGGGGTTTAGTTAAAAGCATGCTTTTTGTGCTGTAAGAACAATAATAATAATACTTCATAGATCTTTAAGGAAAAGTACGATTTTCATAGCTAGTCTGGATCATCGACCCGAAGTTTGAGATTCCGAATTGTGGTTGCTTTTTATGATGCGTCTTCTCACATTATAATTGTCAGAGACTTTGTTTTTATAAAACATTTAACATACTCCAATATATATGGCAGCAGTTAATCTTTTTTTCTGTCAATCATGTGATTTCAGCCAGATTTTTCATTTCAGTGCGTCTTAAAACCGATACATTTAAGTGTGAAATTTTTTTTGCAGCCACAACGCAGTGGCTTACACACACACACACACCCACACCCACCCCCCAAATGCAGCCAAGTTCAGTTAAACTTCAGTATGTACTCGCTCCGAGGCATCCATACAAAATGGCATCCTGTTTTTTAAAGACATGGTAGGCAACAAAGGAATCACATAAATGGCATTACAGGGGGAAAAAAAGCAGCAAAATAAAAAAAAAAACATTCAGCCATCTTGGTGTTGTTCACTCAGAGCATTCTTATTCATAAAGTTGCAGTTTTTTATTTCTATACATCACCTTTTTCAGCCAGATCTTTAGAATTTGATGCTACATTTTTCTTGTTACTGTGAAAGGTCTGGAGAGCGCAATTCATCAAGAAAATGATAGCATTTGATTAATGAGATGTATTTACATTTCATGCAGCAATACCTGTAAAGCTATAATGTGACGAATATTTTAGCGTTTGTTTTATAGTTTTGCCACAGAATATACATATGCAATTACTCTACCCTGAAATATATTAATGACTGGAATTTGCTTTTCTTCAGTAAAACAGCTTGGTGCGAAAGAAACAAAAATAAATGCTCGTAGTTCTGAACAAGCAAAAAATGGAATTTTATGCAAATAGAAATCCAGGGTTTCTTTACTTTTCAGTTTCTCTAACATTATACTTGATTATTCATTTTAACCCCTCCTCATATCCTCGTTATTTAGAGCTTGGCTGTTGTCTATAGATGACGGTTGGCTTTTCTGTTTTACACACAAAAGCAACAGATTGACTGAGAAATAGTCTTCTGCTATTACCGAATCTCTATCAACTTCTGTTAATGAGCTACTGCGTAAATATGTTGATGCTGTTGGTAAACCAGCAGAGTGAGTCATAATATGTGATATAATTAGCTGACATCTCCATTCATCATGACGAGAGGTTATAATTGCAGGACATAATTATAAACAGACTATGATGAGTGTTTGTAAATGGGACTGTAATGGAGCAGTTCAGATTCAACTGAAAAAAAAAAAAGCTACATCTTGCAAAAAAAAAAACTGTTTTCTTTTCTTATTTACACGAACGTAACCACACAGAGAAAAAAAACTGAAAGGTTAAATTGTAAGAGTTGATGATTGTCATTGTACTCGTGTACTCTGTTGTAGATACTGGGCCATTTTTATCTCTCTAATAGATACTGCATAATTTTTTTTATGGTTGCCTGGTTATCTAGAACTCTGTATATATCTGTCTATATCTATATACTGTACCATGTAAAACTCCCTCGGTAGATACATTCGGCCATTTTCAGCAGAGATAGGTCAAAGATATTATTTGAAGGCCAAGTAAAGGTTTAGTTCTAGACGAAATTTTAAAGGAAGTAGAAAATGATAAACGTAAATCAATTATTATTGATTAATTGATAATATTTTTGTTGGTTATGTTGATCATGTTTGAACTGTTTAACTATGCCTACTGTTTATAGAATATTAAATTATACACCATGTAAATGACAAACCTAATGAGAATGCATTGACTTTAAAAAAAAAAAAAAAAGTCATTGAGTTTATCTTATTAAACATATCAGACCCTTCCTACGTTCTGCTCTTAAAGGAACACTTCACCCTGAAAAACATTAAAATCTGTATATACTGAACTATGTGCTTAGCAGTTCTGGTGCTAATTTGATGTATTTTTGTTATTCCTTTGAGAAGGTAGTGTTAGTCTACCGCTCTGATATCACAGCTTGACATTGCTAGCACAGTTACAATGGCGTTCATTAGGAGGAAACCTTTTAAATGACCTCAGACCAAAGGGATAACTAACAGGTTTTGCTGTTATCTCAAGGAGAAAAAAAGCATCATGTAAAATCCAGCGTAGAAGTAGTTAGACATCAAACATTAGACTTTCAGTTTAATACAGTTCTACAGCAGAAAGTCAGCTAGTTAGCGAGCTGTGAGTACTATGGCATTAACGTGGGGTTTAGCGTAAAAGTTGAAGCTTTGGAAGCTGATCTGTTTGAGCAGAGAGTACAAACGAGGAGGTGAAAGAGCTGGACATATTAAAGGTCTAAAGTAAATCTGCATCGTTCTCTTTAGGTAGAAATGAAGAAAAGGCTAAATCTCACTCCCACCTCGATCAGCAGGTAATCAAATGGTATTTTGGGTATGTCGAGTAAAGGAATTGAAATAAATTCATCACTACATATGAAAATCTTATGTGAATTGTAAAGAAGTGGTTCAGGGTGGATTTTTCCATCAAGTATGGTCTTTAAACTCTCATTAGGTTTGTCCAATGAAATATGGCTTATGTATGTATTTTAAATTGAGACGAAAACTTGTCTTACATGTATGTAAACGAACATCTAAAGTCTGTCATTACAAACGATTGAAATGTATGAGAGCTAATACAACGTCATCTTACACTTGTGACAGGTTTCAAAATATCCATTACTGCCATGATGGTTGTATTATTGTGAATTGTGTTGTGCCTCTTTGTGTCTTCTCCCGATTTATTTATAGGGGCCCATGCTAAAAAACAGGGTGAAGATTTAGCAGATAATGACGGCGATGAAGATGAAGGTATTCTTTTTGGTGATGAAGCGGTAGCATGTCTTTTTAAATTTGTTTGGGATTTTGTTTAATTACTATTTGAATGAACCCTTTTGGTATAATTTTGTATTTTTTTCATTATCATAATCCAAAGCATCAACCCAGTGAGAGTGAATGTGAATGAATGGAGTTTGGTTTTGTTTGAGTTTGTCCTCAAACGATTTGTTGTTGTGTCGCAAGTTTCCTTAAAATGTTGAATATACTGAAACTCATCAGATTGCCTAATCAGGAGGTAACTCAAACGGAAGTGTATTCACGGTGAAAAGATGAACAGTTGCCTGCTGCTTGCTGGTAGAAGAAAACATAGGTTGTCTTAAGGATAACACGATTTGTATTTGCTATTTAATTGAAGACAAATTATCGTAAATCAGAGCTTCTATCTTGTTCTGATTGTGACATCTAAAGTTTTGCCTTATTAAATGAACACTCAGGTTAATGCAGTACACTGATTAATAATAGTAATGATACTGATAAAAGTAATAATACTGAATTTGTGTTAAAATATATACTGACTGGCCATTTTATTAGCAACATCTTAGGACTGCAATTACCTAAAAACAGTTTTGTCTCAAGTCTCCATCAGTGGAAAGTTAATAACTTCAACAAAATAGACTTGATATTAGAATGAATGCACTTTTTTGACCATATGGCGCACAGTTATAGAAAAGAAATCATTTTAAAAATCGCACTAGATGAGGATGGGTTCTTTTTGAGTCTGCTTCCTCTCAAGATTTTTTCCTCATATCATTTCAGTAAGTTTTTCCTGGCCACCATCACTTCTGACTCACTCATTAGGGATAAATTGATACATTTAGAATGTATATTCTGACTGTATATATTTCTGTAAAGCTGCATTGCGATAATGTCCACTGTTAAAAGCACTATGCAAATTGAATCGAATGTAACAGCTGCTTATTCAAGCAATTATCCAATCAACCAATTATGTGGCAGCAGTGCAGTGCATTAAATCATGCAGTTACAGGAAACTGAGTCTATAGTGGCTGCAGGTTCACCGAAACTGGAGAGTTAAAGAAGATTAGAAAGATTGGAAAAGCCGGACTGTCAGCCGGAACCAGTCTGGACATTCTCCTCTGACCTCTCTCATCTTCAAGGTGTTTTCGCCTGTAGAAATGCTGCTCGCTGGATCTTTCTTGTTTTTCACACCATTCTGTGTAAACTCTAGAGACTCTTGTGCATGTCAGCAGTTTCTGAAATATTCAGAGCAGCCTGTCTGACATCTACCACCATGCCACAGTCAAAGTCAATGACACCACATTTTTGCTGCTCTTGACCTCTATCTGCCTGAATGTAGGCATTGTGTTGCTGCAACCTGATTGGCTGATTAGAAAATGACATGAATGAGTAGGTGTACTTTTCTGTGCTTTTAACAGCAGGGCATTTGCCGAGTGTAACAGCTGAACTTTGAGGTTTCAATTATAATATAGCACTACAGTTATGGGAAAAAACACAACAGATTTCAATATGTAGTTATTTTTAAGTAAAAAAAAAAGCACCTATATATAGAATAAGCACCTTAATAATAATAACTTGACAGAAACATTTTCTGTGTATGGTTATCAGTCTCTTACATCATTTTGGGGGAGATTTTACCCCACTCTTCTTTATGACATTGCTTCAGCTCATTGATATGCGGGGGCATTTGTTTATACACAGATCTATTACGATCCCACCAGAGCGTCTGGACATTCCCTCAACAGCTTGATTGTTTTTTTTTTATCCAGTCAAACGTTGATTTGCTGGTGTTACATTGGGATAAGTGTTTTGTTGAAATATGTATGACCCAGATTCAACCCAGCTTAAGCTACCAGACAGATAACGTGGAGTTCATCATTGTCATAATGACTGCCAAGTTTTCCACGTCCTGTAGCTGAAAAAAACAAGCCTAAAATCATCTCTCTCTTCACCACAATGCTTGACAGTTGTTATGGGGTGTTTGTGGTGATATGCTGTGTTTGTTTGTTGTTTTCGCCAGACATGGTGTTGTGCATGACAACCAAGCATCTCCACCTTGAACTTTTCAGTCCAAAGGATACTGGTCCTGAAATTTGGTTGTTTGTTCAGATGCAATTTTGCAATTATTTTTTATATTGTTCTTGGAGAGAAGGAGCATTTTCCTAGCCACCCTTCCATGAAAGTTCAGTCTTTTACTGATTGTTTCATGAACATAATGAGCATAAATATTTATTGTGCTGTAGTTTTCACGCTGTGGGCCCTGGGTTTTTTCTTTATATATCTGAGCATTAAACAGTCTGATCTTGGACTTAATTTCTCCTGGAACTGCTTGTGACTTTCTTAAAGGCTCTTCATTTACAAGCAATCCTTCTCACTGTATTAAGTTAGAAGTTCAAACTATTTGGAGATGATTTATAAGCCTTCCAAGATTTCCAACAGTTGCTTCTCTGAGGTCATGGCTCATGCATTTCTTCACACCAGAGTGCTCCAGAACACCAGACTGCCAAAATGTCACAATTCTTAGTGATTAACAAATCTTGTGCATTTTGTTAGTGAGACCTGACTGCTGATTACTCTCTCTATGATTGTGGAAGTAGGAAGGCTGGACTTTTTCACCTGGCTTCTAAAAGTCTTTCTTCTGGGGAAAAATGAAGACGGTGGTGAAGACATAATTGTTATTTAGGCCATGATAAATAAAAACAGAAGTGAAGGAGGGTGTACTTTCTTTTTCCCCCATTATTGAATATCATGTAGCATTTGAAACAAACAATGATTATTTTTCCTATTTTGACATTTTTGGATTTGTGCTTTTCTCCCTATATAATTTGTATATAATTTGTAGTAGGGCTGTGTGACACAACATAAATATTTGATCACACTACTTAAAGACTTTCCTACAATACACATTGTGTATCTTGATGTGCTGTAGGTTTGTGATGGGGTGTGGGGGGGTGGTTTGGGTTGGTGCATTCTTTTAGAAAATGAATATTAAAAAACAGTAAAAATTAACAGTGAAAATGAGGGAACAAATCTATAACAATTGAAAAGATAACTAGAAAATATTAACATCAAATTTAGTGCTTTCATAGTTTCTTCTTCTTATTATTATTATTACTATTATTATTAATTATTCTAATTCTTTAAAAAAACATTCTTTTTTTTTATTCTTTTTGAAAATGATTTTAGTTATTTTAGTACAAGGGAAAAGAAATGCAGCTTTTAATGAATCTCAATATTTATCTTGGTAAGAATTTGCTACATGGAATCTAGGTCAGTAAAGACTAGCAGCTGCATGACTGATAGCCAGCCATAATTATAAATGGGTCGAACTAGCAACACACTCTCTGATGTGATTAGTCTTCTGATAGGAAAGGGTCACTGGTGTAATAGGGGATATGGGCAGAAATAGACGGCCAGCTGTAATTACATCTTGAATAATTTGTTGTTTATTGAGTTGGCATCTCTCTGAAAGCATTATTTACAAATTTAAGTTGTCATGGCTCTTTTTGAATGCTTCTAATGTCTAGACTAATGTTTAACATTAGTGAGTATATACATGTATACAAATATACATGGAGAAATTATTTTGTGCGTTTTTGTGGATTTAATCTTATCATGCTGTCAGTATAACTGAAATGCCTTCAGTGTGCTCTGATGTGACAATGATTTGAGCAAAACAGCAGGATGAGAGAGATAAAAAAGTCATCACAGCCAGACAGATTTATTTTTTTGTATATTGTTTATCATTTTATTTATTTTTTTTATTATTATTATATTAATTGATTTAAGACCATTTAGGTTAATAAATGTGTGTATATAAGACACGTTCTAATGCAGATATGGCAAAGGTGACACTACTTATGCTAATTCAGATTATTTTATTCAAGCGTTGTGTGGTGCAGTTATCTGTGCTTCAATAAATGTTTGCCTGTGTGACTGTTAAAGCATAATATCATAGCTGACTTTTTAGGAGAGAGGTGAACACATAGAACTGAAAAGATGGAGGCTGAAGAGTTGCTGAGAGGATTAGCAGCAGAGAAAGAATGAAAAAAAGAGAAAAGTTGCCGCTCAGCAGTAGCATTGTTCAATTTCAGTATTTATCTTGGGATATTCGGAGCTCAGGATGGATATCTGGCAAGATTAGAAAAGGAGGAGTATTCTTTCCATGCCACAGCAAACGACTTAAACCCCAGAATCTATTTGCAAACCCAGCCACTGCTGTTCTGTTGTTCATCTGCCCTTTTTCCGGATTACTCAGGTGAGTTATATGCTCAGCACTAGGCTGCTATACTGTATTGAACATGGGTTTTGTGTGCTCACTGGAAGCACCCCCTGCTGTGGCTTGTTGGTTTTTTCAGGTCAGCCATAGCATGGTTTGTCAGTCTCGGCCCAGTGCCTTTTCTACGCCAGCAGCCAAAGATTTCCTTTTGTTGTAATTCTTTTGGAGTGGCTGAAAAAATCTTATTAAAGAAGCAGGGTTAGGAGGATTAGCTATGGTGTTAATAGATACAGAATCGGCTAGTCTCTCTGGCAGAGGCTGAGGCAGAGTTCATGGACTGAAGCATGTCTCAGCATTCTGTATCAGAGGAGGTAGCAGATTCCCCAAAGACAAGTTTGGTCCAAAGTGCCTGCAATAGATTTACAATTGGTCTGACCAGACAATTCCATTGCTGCCTTGTGCTAAGAAATGGCGCCTGAGGCTGCCCTCTGTGAAAATCCACTTGGCCAAGGATAGTCTAGTGGTGTGCTCAAATGGCAAAGTGTCCTGCCAGATGCTTTACCACCTGGCCTGGGGGCCAGTTCCAGTGCCAGAGCAGTAGGATGCGAAAGCAAGGCATGGATACACTGCTGGGGTTGAATATAGCTGCTTTAGGTGTGCTTGTTCTTGCCCGTTTTCTGCATAGCAAGCCAATTGGCCTGTATTTATTGCCTAACATGCAGTGTTATCTTTTTACAATTGCCCCTGGAGACAGAACTAGAGGGAAAATCATTTGTAAACATGTTTGCTAATAAATAAGGTGAAAATAAAACACCAAAAACATGTGCCTGCAGCCGAGCACCGGTGACATTAATGTGTTTGGAGTGATTATTTACCTTGTTTATTTTGTTGCCGTATTTTATTATCTCCTCTAAAGTAATTGAATATAGGCATACTACTTTTATTGTTAGGCCCTCAAAAAGTGATAATTGAATAGAGAAAGGCTACAAATCCGTTTTGATGCTTTAATAGCACTGAAATGATTTTCTTCAGGCATTGCATCAGTCCTTTTCAGAAGCAGATGGCACTATAAAGAACTGTTTTAGATTCTTCTCTCCAAATCGTCGCAGAGTATGAACCGACATAAACGTCCTTCTTAACACTCAGTCCCTGTTCAGTGCTAAGCAGCGGACAATCGGATCTTATAGCGATACAGCTATAAAACTATTTGGAAATATTCAGCGTGAACTGGGGCAGATGGAAGCTCTGCTCTAGTGGACAGTCCAGCTCTTGGATCCTTTCACTGGATCAGAAGATCTGCAACAATATAATAAAGCCACTGCGCATTAAATGCACTTCAGCTGCTGTATCTGTCTCTGTTTTAATTTCTGTGTACTTGAGAAGACAGCGCCCACCATCTTGCAATCTACTTAGCCAGGCGTTGTCATCTTGATTCAGCAGGCACTTCATCTTCTGCTCATTTGGCAGACTGAAAAAAGCGTTACAAACCTGTTTCGGGTGGCCCTTCATCCACTTAGAGCTCTTAACAGTCACTGAAGTCTGCTGCAACCCAGGGAATTTGTTATTCCGGAAGGCCCTGCGGAAATCAGACGAGTACCAGGGTGCACTGTGTCATCTCTGTCGTGGTTGAGGCATATTTAGGAACGGTGGAGGTTCTAAATCACAGCAAGCGAACGATGCAACGTGGATGATGAATGGCGGCCCTGTTACGCAGAGGCATGCACCTTCGCCTGGCCTCTCCCATTTTATGGAAATGGATCTGCAACTGTTTGGCTCAGTGAGCCATGCTCCCTAATGAGGACAAAGAACGCCTGGCTTTGACTCTCTCCACCTGTCTAGCTATTAGGATTGATTCTATTGACTTCCAGCTGTCAGTCAGCGTGGTTTCAAAAGACAATGGGCCCGTTTACCTGCATTTCCTGCTGTCATGAGAGGAAAGATCAACTCTAGCCTTGATGGCACAAACGCAGCGATTTGAAAGGGCTTACTGGGCTTTTATGTTAAATCTCTGGAAAGATATTTCCTCTAGGAGGTAAATACTTATTATACACCAGCGATACAATCAGCTTTATTGGTTTTTAGGTGACATTTTGGCAGTACAGATGTGTTCGGTGTGCTTCTAATATTGAATCTGGAAGGGAGTGCATTGGAGAAGCCATTTCAACTATGTGTCTTTCTTTCTATCCCTCTTTTCCTTTCACCCTCTCTCTCCCTGCTCCCCTCTGCTACCAAAGGCCAGGCTTCAAAAGAGCACATCAAACCACCTGCCTGTGCGCTTAGCAACATTATATTTCATGCACAAACGCCACGGCTGCAGCCCGAAGAAGTTGTCTTCTTCAAAGGTCACTTTCTCCCATCTTATTCAGGGGCTGCAATGTCAAAAATCCAAGACAAAATACACAAAAATATCACCACATATACCGGCACTGTTGAAGTGAATTAAAAGCTCAGCACAGATTATTTCTCAATCCAGTCCATGCCATGCAAAGAGGTTGCGCGATGCAGTGTTATCATGAATTGTCCTGAAGTTGTAATTTGCGTCACGTGTGACGTAATTCGCGTTGACGGTAGCCACATGCATTCCGTCAAAATCAACTCTTGTCAGGCAGATCACCCATTGTGAGCGACGCTCATTGCTCATACCGTGCCAATCGGCTCCTACCGAGTGACACAGCTGACACCATGCAAAGTGGCCCGGTGAGATTTATGAGGGCTGGAGAACAGGCTGAGTGACAGCGCTGCGGGCTCGGAGATGACTTATACCACTCGTGGATTCACTAATCACCAGATGGCAAAGTGCGATATCGTGGCCGTAGCCTCAGCTATGTTGAAGGATCTTGAAAGTTCAAGCAAGTTCTTTATTAACGTCAGAGTAAACAGTAATCCCAGTGTACTCACAGATGGAGTTAAGATTAAGATGCGTAGCTCTGTGTGTGTGTGTGTGTGTGTGTGTGTGTGTGTGTGTGTGTGTGTGTGTCATCACCTTCTCTAATGGGTCCTGTCATCCTCTACATATCAAGCATTACTCCACATTTATTAAGCTGCCCCTGGAGTTTATATCTCATTCAAGGTTCACATTTTCTTCTTTATTTTTAATTCCAAATAATGAATGCATGAAATAGAAATGTGTTTACTTTGTATTCAACTTTTCACTGTGCCTTTCTTCTGTTTTCAGTGCATACTTTTTTGGATGCAGCGACATGCTGCACATGTGTCTTGTTTTAAATGCTGTCTCAGTATGTTAGTAGTAATTAGTTGAGAAGATCAGGTGCTGGAAGAACAAAGACATCCAGTTTTAACTAGTCAGTTGTTTTTTAATGGTTTTAATCAGTCCCAAGTTCAATCCTGCTTGGTGTGAATCAACAAAAGAGGCTTCTGATAACACTGACATGACTAATCACGCTACCTGTTCCACCCAGTACTTTTATTTCCTCTCTCTTACTCTTCTCTCCGTCATATTTATCCTTTCTCTCGTTCTCTGTCTGCTTTCAATTGTTTTAATGTCCCATGCCTCAGCGGTACAGGAAATCTTCCATCCTTTCATTCATTCCCCTCACTCCATGCATCGTCTCTTGTGTGAGATACGTGTTAGACTAGAATTGTCAGTATTAAACCCATGCCTTATCACAGCTCTCTCAGATACCAGATAAGTCACACAAGTCCTAAGGCACAGGCAATCAGAAGAAGAAGGGAAAAAAGGCAGTACCTACAAAGGACATTTTGTTCATCTGGCAGTGTTGTTAATTAGCCATGACCGTTTCGATGTAAATAGGCGTGAATGCAATATGAAGAACCCTCTAGTCTGCAGGATGATGAAGCAAGCGTGCTGTTTGTCATTTGCAATTTTTCTCGAGGATTTAGAATTTTCAGTCTGCAGTAGCCATGGTAACCACAAATACCATATAATTGTTTGACTGTGAGCCCGGTAGCTCTCTGCAAGCACTCAGAGCCAAACAACCACCAGACCTAAGAGAGAGACAAAGAGAGAATCATGTCTGTCAAAACAGAGCCCTTCAGCCCTTTTCAACCATGGCTGCCTGCGGTTTTTGTTTTTTTTCCCCTGCCACAATAGCATTTCATTAAAAGCTCAACAGTCCCTTTAGTGCATTATACGCTACGCTTAGATACATGCAGAAATAATTATTGAATTTCTAGACATGAAGATGAATCAAAGGCAGCACGAAATTCTGTGTGACTAAACTGCTTTTTTTCACCACTAGCACCGCAGCAGATAATCGCATCATATTCCATGACTGAGAAAATCTTTTTGCTCCCCTACTGGGGCTTGCACCTCCATGTTCTTCTACTACAGCGATTTGCTATAATAAGATCCAGAGCATGCGTTAAATTTGAACGTCATCGCATCACCGAGGCGGCAACAGTACACCTTGGCAAAGAAACAATTAAATTCTGACCCCACATACGGCTTCATCTGTTCATATCTTTTTGCTAAACGTTATAGGTTTGTTGCGAGAGGCAGATCAGGCAGCCATGTTAGCGTGGCTGGTATCTGGGAGGGTCGAGTGTTGAGCTTTTCTTTGCTGTGTGTTAGGGCTGAGAGAGCAGGTTTAACCGTAGCCACTCTTGCAGACATACGAGACACCGGTGCCAAACCTGTGATGGTCTACATTCATGGAGGCTCCTACATGGAGGGCACAGGCAACATGATCGATGGCAGCGTGTTGGCCAGCTATGGCAACGTCATCGTCATCACGCTCAACTTCCGGGTCGGCGTCTTAGGTAAGCCGCTTTTGTTTGTTTTTAAAGATGTTTTCATAAAATGATCACGCTGTTTTTGTTTTTAACTGTATACAGCATGACATTGCACAGCTATTGAACAATTTTTTACGTTTTTACTGAATGAATATGCAATTTTTTTCCAAGACACTTACAATAAAGTGTGAATAATTACTTATTTATACTTTATTGATTTTGATTTAACATTTCTATTCTGCCCAAGAATATTTATAACTTTTTCCCCTTCTCCTTTTGGTAAAATATTAAGAAAATGGAATTATGAACTATAAACATTTCCCCAAAAGCTATATCATGACTGTAATTTTGAAACATTTGACTTGTTGAATGTTTTATCAACCAGGCTTTATACAAACTTGGTCTTGCATGGCTTGAGCATGTTTGAGTACATATTCAAGACTTGTTTTTCATCTAAATATAACACAGCTCTTATCTTTTCTTTACTTTGCTTAATGTTGGTGAAAGGTTCTTTGTGGAAACTGTGAAACCTTGGACCTTGGATATCAGTGGAAATCTATTTATAAGCAGCTTATTATATATATGTTAATATATGTTTGTGTGTGTCATCTGTAAGGTTTGCCAACTCAATAATAATTTTTTTCTCCACTACCAATTTCTGTTTTTGATGTTGTTGCTTATAGCTTGTTGAAAAGTGTAATTTTAAGCATGCCTGGGCAAAGCCTTTTCTATCTGAAAAACTCACAGCTATTGCACAAATCACAGCTATTGCACAAAACTTCTATTGCACGAAACTCCACTCTGAACAAAGAAAAAGAAATACTCAAAAATGTTTGTTAACCGTGTCTCCAGAACGACAATTAAGATTGACAGCTCCTTCTAAATATTTTATCAACTGATAAACTTTGCCAATTACTTAATCAGGTCAAACATGCAAATGTTCTATACTGTGTTGTGCAGTATGTAAATATTTACGAAATAAGCCTGAGTGGAAGGCAGAGGCAGAGACAAGGAAGCAGACAGTTTTTTGTCCCTTAAAGCCGACTGCAGGAAACCCCAGCACCACCAGCTACCCCACCACCACCACCACCACCACCAACACCTCCCTCCCTTTATACACTGCAGATGTCATTGAAATTCAAGGCAGTGTGCAGCATTTCAAGCAGAAATAAATAAACAAATAAAGAAATATAGCAGTATTATTGCGGAATGAGCAGTCCTTTAATTAGGCAGCTTAGAAGGATGAGCAGGAAATAATTGAGGCTCAGAGAGTTAGACAATATAATGAAGTGAAAAAAGACAAGGCAACTCTAATGACAGTGACATACGCAGCTCTAATGTAGCACGCCACTGGTTTTAAAGATTCTCCTGGCAAAGGTGTTTGATTTGAGTAAGCCCATTAAGCCTGGCCTGAATATACAATTATATTAGCCAGAAGCAGCAAAGCCTGCATGTTATGATTCACTGAGACACAGCGCACCGGCCCGTGTTGATCAAGCTGGATATGAACAATCGTTTGTATGAGCATTTACACAAGAGCTTGAGGTGTTCTCAAAAATCTGTCATTTTGGAAAAAAAGGTTCATATCTTGCTAATGTTCTGTGTTCTCAAGTGTGTATACATTCATGCATAAGAAGACTCATTAATGCAAAGTTTAAATCATATACACAACACAGTGCATTGCTACGATTTTTTTTTATTATACAAGTTTAAATAGCTTTATAAGGGATTCTCCTGCCCTTGGTTCCTGCCCTGTCTCCTTCCCTGTATTGTTGTTGGTTGTCTCGCTCATGTTTCCTGATTAATTCACCTGTTTTCCGTTCGCTTCCTAAATAGTCTGTGTATTTAAACCCTTGTGTTTCCGTGTTGAAGTCGTGTTGAAGTCATTTTCAGCGTTTACCTGCCTGTCATTACCGAGCCTTTGTTTTCCAGCTCTTGATACTGTTTTGTTTTCTCATTCACGCTCTTGTATTGTCTACTCTTTTTGTTGTTTGTTGATCAGCTCCATTTCCATCCATCTCAACTCATCGTTGTGCCAAGCACATGCATTTTTAGTTACACACATAAATGGAATGAAACTTTTGCTAACGAAATATTAAATGTGAAAAAAAAAAAATCCATACAATTTGACAATGCTGCTGTGTCAAAGGAGGTCGGTCCATGGCTTAGCATATAAATTGTTTCTGTTTGCCACGACATCTTCTTTTACTGCTGTGCAACACTTTATTAGTGCCAGCACTAAGTGACAAATAAGTGACTGATCTGCTGTGTCTCAAGCCTCAGTGTGTCACATCCTCTCCAGTGTGCTGTGGCCCATTCGCTTCCTGTGGACACACATTCTTACACGGCACCAGAGAAGGATGTCTGACCAAGAGTCACAGAGGCTCTTAAATACATTGAAAAACAATTAAAAATAGCAGTTTCAAAAATATTTCCAGCTACAATCATTTTTTGAGTACACGGTGGCTTGGTGGTTAGCACGTTTGCCTCACACCTCCAGGGTTGGGGGTTTGATTCCCGCCTTCGCCATGTGTGTGTGGAGTTTGCATGTTCTCCCCGTGCCTCGGGGGTTTCCGCCGGGTACTCTGGTTTCCTCCCCCGGTCCAAAGACATGCATTGTAGGTTGATTGGCATCTCTAAATTGTCCGTAGTGTGTGATTGCGTGAGTGAATGAGAGTGTGTGTGTGTGCCCTGCGATGGGTTGGCACTCCGTCCAGGGTGTATCCTGCCTTGATGCCCAATGACGCCTGAGATAGGCACAGGCTCCCCATGACCCGAGAATAGATGGGATAAGCGGTAGACAATGAATGAATGTATTTACACAAACTGAAGTAGATACACATGTGTATATGTATAATACATACTGCAGTAACAGTTACAACCTGTAACAGTGCATAAATCCTCAATAGTTACTCTATACTGTATAGTTTGTTAGTAATTACACAGATATTGGAGACACAATAAACTGGGATTGTGATTGGAGTGTTGTGGAGGTTAGTGTCTTTAGTTCTGTGTGACTGTTTTTCGATGCAATTCGGCATCGAGGTGGAAATGAGTGGGAATGTCAGTGCATTTCCTTCACCAGGAAAAAAAAACATCGTCTAACAGCGTCTAATTTAGCATTTAATTGCATTGTTCTTTTTTCACATTAATTATTTAACAGTCCGTTGCCTAACTAACTGCACCTCTACTTCATGCCATATTTATTTTAGAGTTTTTCCTGTCCTCGTACTCTAAAGCACTTTGAACTCGAGCCGGATAATTACATCATCATCTTTCAATCTAGGTTATGTGACTTCAAATGTCAGTGAGTAGTATATATAAGCTACTGACAGTAATGAAGACCTCTGTTCCATCCTCCTTTTTTTTCTTTTTCTGCAGTTGTGGTTGTGTTATTCCTATCTGATGGAAACAGTAATTATTGCTTCAAAGGGTCAGCCCCTCTCTCTCCTGGGGCTCCATTTGCAAAGCTTTAGATCTGAGCCCTTCCTCATTTAGATGAATGAGAATTCATTACAGGTTTAATGTTTAATTATAAAAGTCGGGACACTGGCAAGACCCACATGCTAGGATGTGGCATATGGAAATTGAGAAGCTCCTGAATGCTGAGGCTGGTAACTAAGGAATCTAGTTTGTTTACAGAACTGCTTTTTTGCAGCCAGTCAATTGAGTGATGTGTGTGTGTGTGTGTGTGTGTGTGTGTGTGTGTGTGTGTGTGTGTGTGTGTGTGTGGTGGAGGACATGTTATTAGAGTTTATTGGAATATTTGGGTTTGCCCCCACAAGAAAAATATATATATATATTTTTAAAAGCCTTAAGAGGTAAAAGGTTTCCTTTAATACACTGGTCAGCTTTGCCGAGGTCTGTATTCGAGTGTGATTGTCCTCGGCACCCCGCGGCATCCTTTGGATTTGCCTTCATCTTCACAATATAATCACAAACGTGCATGGAGAGCACAACCTTTTTTTTAAATCTTTTTTTGTTTGTTTTGTGCTATCACCAAATATCACCATCGTCTTCTGTGTCCTACAACATTCATGCCTCTCATGATACACGTGTGTTGTGGAAACTGATGATGTCGTCATCAGCTAAAACACATGCGCAGGTTGCTTTACTTCCTGAGCAAGTGCAGACCTGAGGGCACTTCCTGGTCTACATGGCAGCTTTCACTTTACCAATGTTTCAGGCTAAATTACCAGAGTGAAAGCCTCCTTAGTTACTGAGGTAAAGGTTATTATGAGATTGAGGTGTCCACATGAATGAACAATAATTAATAATTCCGCCAATAGAAAGCTCTCACAAGGATAGTAAGCCTTTGTGTGTGCATGTGCACACGTTATAGTATATAACACATGAAAGTATAGTCTTGGGTTGCAATGTGTCTATAATAATAAGCCCCAGTCAGACAGAAGTATCTTGTATCACTGCTCTCTATAAATATAATTAGTTACTGCTTCTCCAGAGCATGTCAATTTACAGCTCCTATGGGGGAGACATAATTACTGTTTCCGTACATATTAAAAATTAACAATGGCTGCTGCTCTTCCGTTCCAAGGTGAGCCGTTTGGCTTTTGTAAGATGCCTGTTCAAGATGAGTAGTGATTCATGACATTCAGTTCAGTCATATCCAACACTGGAGAAAAGAAAATTCATTTTAAAACCTGGCAGCTTAATCAATAAGAAGGTCCTTGACATTAAGCCATTATACGAGGAACACTGGAAGTGGTTGCCAAGGCTGCTAATAGAGCTGCTGCTTACTTGCGGTTTCAGCCATTGTGTAAAAGTACCACTAGTGACTCTAAGCGGTTTTCAGTCTTTCATGGAGGCATGGCAGAGAAATCAACGTTATCGAACGCATATATGTAAAACGGCCATGAAGAGAAAAAAGCTTTTCACCCTATTAATGTCAGGGAGTGAGGAGCAACATAACGCTTTTCAGACACCTCCCTCCCTCCCCCTAGCTGGCACAAGCCTTCTGCAAATTAAATTCAGTAAATTTCACCATCCAGCTTGCAGCAATCCTCTGAACTGATGTCAATTGCCAAATAAGATCACCTATTTGTGTATGGATTTTCTTTGTCTGTACCACATGGCAACAGCCATTCCTAAAAACTGTCAAGCAGATACTGTCAAAGATATGATAGACGTTTAGCAGAAAGAATTGCAGGAGAGGAGTCTGTTTTATATCTGGAGCAGAATCAGCTGGACTAAAAATGTTGCGTCATTGTTTCAGTTGTTTTAATTATGTATTTAGTAATAACATTTGCATCGTTTTTTAGGGAACACACTGCGTTTCATATTCATTTGGAATTCAAATTTGTGCAATTTGTCTTCTACTTTATCAACTGAAACTCTCTAACGCTATAGAGTTAGAAGAGCAAACCGTTTGAAGATGCTGGTCATTATGTTCTGTATATTTAATGCCGTCTTGTAGCGGCAACATAATGATTTCTTTGTCCTCATCAAAGCATTGAGCCTATGAACTGGGTTTTAAGCAAACATCAAAGCACCTACATGCCAAGCAACTTCAATATGAAGTGGAGCATTTAAACATTTATGCTTGTCTTTCAAAGCACTTGAAATCTGCAGGGTGTACACATAAATACAGTAGAAGGGTGTGTGTGTAAAGCCTTTACTATTGCCCACTTGCCCTTTCCTAATGAACAATATCTTCGTTTGACTTTCCCGCATTTTAGACAAGTCGACAGTTTACTGTGGATTATTCATTCATTTATTGTCTACCGCTTATCCGAACTATTCTCGGGTCACGGGGAGCCTGTGCCTATCTCAGGCATCATTGGGCATCAAGGCAGGATACACCCTGGACGGAGTGCCAACCCATCGCAGGGCACACACACACTCTCATTCACTCACGCAATCACACACTACGGACAATTTAGAGATGCCAATCAACCTACCATGCATGTCTTTGGACCGGGGGAGGAAACCGGAGTACCTGGAGGAAACCCGCGAGGCACGGGGAGAACATGCAAACTCCACACACACGGCGGAGGCGGGAATCGAACCCCCAACCCTGGAGGTGTGAGGCATACGTGCTAACCACTAAGCCACCGTGCCCCCCTACTGTGGATTAAATCATTTAAAAAAGAAAAGGTTGGGGTAAGCTTGACCATTTGGTCCGATTAGTTACACATCATCACACATACACAGAGTAAAGCACAGGGATGTAATGAAATAGCTGCGAACAAAGGAATGTAGCCATAAAAACAAATACAACCAGCTATAATCTTTCTATTCATTATTTCTCATAATAAAATTATAATGGCGCTGATTCAATATACTTCATAAGAAAAAGCTGTGATAAATCTGAATAAAAGATGTTTATCTGGTTTTCTTGTATTTTAAGTACTTCAGTTGTAAAAACCATATTAAAGTTTAATATCCTGCCATCTTTAATGCTACATTCACACACACACCGATAAAGCGACCGGAGACATGAGCAACAGCAACGCTTGGAGACTAGATGTGGGCGTGTCCAGCAATACGACAAAGTGTATGCAAATATGGAGCGACTTGGTACAGCGACTAACAGTGAGAGTGAAGTCAGTAGAACTTATGTGATCCATGGCAAAGTGCACACAGTGTTTGTTGTGAAACCGGTTAGAACTTAGACAAAAAATAAAATATACTACAATAACAAAAATAATGCAATTATGATTTATAAAAGTATAGATACTAAAGTGCACACTGCAAAGAATGAGATCTTAGTAAGTGAATATTTGCGATAAGGCTAAAAGTTTGTGGACACCTGACCGTCACAGCCATATGCGAGTCTTTCCCACACAGTTGCCACAAAGCCGGAATCATCCTCCCACCCGAACTAAAGCTCCGGCATTAGACAGGCTGTCATGCACATTTAATACATCAGTCTTCAGCTACATTTATTTTCAGGCAGAAATGTACCGTGAATCCAATCATTTACCTGTTTGACTGTTTGAAAGGTTTTATTCGTGCAGTCTGCTAACAAAATGTATAAATGCATGAGAATGAACCTATGAAAAGCAGCTGCTTGCGTCTTAATCCATTAGCTTAGACAGTGAGATTTCCATACATTATCACACTGATTACAGCTTTTCCAACGAGGGCAATGGTGCAGTCGATCAGACGAACATTCGTTTCTGTCCAGGACGCTTTTGCATCCACATAACAAATGTGATGTAGTTGTATGTGTCCCAAACCTCTGAGTCACAATGCATCTTTGAGACATTTGACCCTGTTTTTAATGCCAGGTGTGAATGTGGCCTAAGGAGCCCAAACACATAGTGGAAGAACTCTAGTGGCCTACACAGAGCACTGACATCAACCCAGCTGAACACCTTTGGGATGAACTGAAACACCAGCTGTCAAATTGATCTAATATTTCCTATTATACTGTGACCATAAGCTTATTTAGATCTTTAAACCACTCAAGCTTTCAAACTTCTTAATGTATTGACAAGATATTTTCACTAGATACAGTGTCTTTTTTTACATTAAAAAATTAAATTAAGTTAAATTTTTTAGTGGGTTTCCTCCGGATGCTCTGGTTTCCTCCCACAGTCCAAAGACATGCTTCTAGGCTGGTTGGAGTCTCTAAATTGCCCGTAGTGTGTGATTGCGTGAGTGAATGAGTGTGTGTGCCCTGCAGTGGGTTGGCACTCCATCCAGGGTGTATCCTGCCTTGGTGCCCGATGACGCCTGAGATGATGGATCGGATAAGCGGTACAGACAATGGGGGGAAAAAAAGGATTTTTTGGTTCAGAATTCTCTTTTGAGTCTGCTGCTGTTGCTGCAGAGCCATTTGTTATGTCCTACTTTCTCTATACATCGTTTTATAAAATGTTTAAGTCTGGAAATCTGACACCACAGTGATCCTTTTTCACTGCCACTTTTCTGGATAGAAGGATGGATATTAGATAACTCGGACTATAACAGAACATAACATATTTAACATTATTGCTTTTGAGGATACATATACTATTTACTTATTGGTGCAACAGCAGGAGATATTGTACATTTTTCTTTAGTAGCTCCACTAAATCGTCTTGGTTTAAAACAGTGATTTGGTGGAGTAAAGTCTCTCGGGGATCGTCCATCAACATTTTGGTGTAATAACGTGTCTTCATTTCTTTGCCCCAGAGTGTTCATTACAAGCTTAAATGAAACCGATGTCTCAGAATGTGTACCGTTTAAGTTCAGTTCATTGCTCATCCCTCAGTGACTGGAATATAGAGCATCTTACCTTCCTGTGACCTTTCCATTGGGCTGTTGTGTAACTCAAATGGCAAGTTAGCTGTTAACCTGCTTAATGGAACATACTACTCTTTACTGTTTATTAGCAATGGCAGTTTTAGGATAGAGTCTTTATAAATTTCTGTCTTTTTTGTATTTTTCTTTAGCGTCACCATGTACAACATATAAGGAATATAGCATGCAGCTGATATAAATAATCAGAGATTGGGGTTGCATGCTGGGGAGATACTGTTACAGTAAAACGGGATAATTCATCTTACACCACAGCAATGTTCCAACCATTACAGAGTTTCATTCAAAAAGTCTGTTATGCCATGCTTTTATAGCTTTTATAGGAATGTCTAGGAAACAAGTTAGTTCCCATTTACATTACAGCAGCAATAAACAGTTCTGGGGGGCACGGTGGCTTAGTGGTTAGCACGTTTGCCTCACACCTCCAGGGTTGGGGGGTTCGATTCCCGCCTCTGCCGTGTGTGTGGAGTTTGCATGTTCTCCCCGTGCCCTGGGGGTTTCCTCCGGGTATTCTGGTTTCCTCCCCAATCCAAAGGCATGCATGGTAGGTTGATTGGCATCTCTAAATTGTCCATAGTGTGTGAATGAGAGTGTGTGTGTGTGCCCTGCGATGGGTTGGCACTCCGTCCAGGGTGTATCCTGCCTTGATGCCCAATGATGCCTGAGATAGGCACAGGCTCCCCGTGACCCGAGAATAGTTCGGATAAGCGGTAGACAATGAATGAATAAACAGTTCTCTCACCTCTTTTTTTCTTTTCCATGATCATAATAGGAGAAAAAAAAACAGACAAGAAACCAGAAAACCCAAATTCTTCGTTCTACAAGTATGCCCTAACATTAAAACATTATCATCGTTACTGTGGCACGTGTTAAGATGGGGAATATATTAGGCTGCAAGTGAGTCAGTTCTCAAAGTTGATGTGTTGAAAGTAGGAAAAATGGGCAACTTTAACAAGGGACAGATTGTGATGGACAGATGACTGTCAGTGCTTCTCCAAAACAGCAGGTTGTGTAGGGTATTCCCAGCACCAAGTTAGTTATCAAAAGTGGTTCAAGGAAGGAAAACAGGTGACCTGGGTGCCCAAGACTTACTGATCTCTGCGAGGCGCTAAAGCTAGCCTATCTAAAAAGAAGAGCTACTGTAGCACAAATTGCCAAAAAAAAAGTATATGCTGGCTGTGATAGAAAGCAGTCAGAACACACAGTGCAGCACAGCTTATTTACTCACAGAAAACATCACAGTATCAGTAATTATACATTTTCTTTGTTACATTCTTTGTAACAGCATGGTTTTTTAAAACTGTTTAGTGTTAGCCTTTGATTATGTTGAATAGCCACCATAAATATCCCCGTTAGTGAGTTGCAGCTGCAAAAAGAACAAAATTACAAGTGCATTAGTATATTACACTACACTACTGTCAGATGTGCTTTTGTTGTAAATTATTCAACACATTTTAACCAATCAGATTCAGGAAATCAATCAATTCTGTTTCTGTTTATATCAAATACAGATTATTCAGTTGTTTGTATTCTTTATTTTATGCGATGTCCAACAGGAAAAGCCAACGTCTTATCTAGTATTTCATAAGAGCTGAAGGTTAGGACCCAAATATAGAAGCCTCTTCTGTTGTTTTTGATCTCCTGCTGCATAGCAGTGTTTCCTCAACACTTTGCATTGCAATCTGAGCTGTGTGACAGGACAGGGACATTTTCTCTATGATGGATTTCACCCAATCTGCATTGCAATGCTTTCTTCCATGCAAGCAACCGGCTATATTGAACTCTTTCATTTTCATCATCAAAATGTTTAGTCTCCTCATCGCTCCAGAGGTGAGAAGCAAAGAGTCATCATCATGCGCACACACAGACAGCAAACAAAATCCTCTGCGTACTTTCGGGATAATAGAATATAGTCCAAAAATACAAATCTAACATCCACAACTATTGTGATTAGAGTTGTCCTGTAGCTATACAGAACAATGTGAATTGTATGGATCTGGTTTTATAGCAGTGTGTTTTAACGTCTCACTGCAATCTATCGGACTTTGTCTTTGCAATGAAATATTTATTGAATGGCCAAAATTGCTCCGAAAGTGAAACTGAATGAAATTTCAGGAGACTCATTATAAATGACTACTTGTAAATCATTGTTTTCAGTTCAGTCAGACAGCAGTTCACCCTAATCAGAGGTAAATATTTGTGTATTTTATGGTACTTTATACCCCAGTGCTGTTGAATTCTCTAATTTGATTGGCATGAAGGTAGTGATTCATTGTCGATACAATGCACTCCTTCTAATATGCTATTGTTTCTGTAGTAATGATTCATTCAAAGGGACTTGATATGATGGACGCTCCACATAATCCGAGGCTAATAATACACAGATTAAATAATATGTTATTTAACAACAAAACATATTCGCTCAATTTGGTGACGCTTTGTGTAAAGATAAAATACTTCTTTGGACCATAATATGCTGTGGTTTATTTTTAAGAGAAAAAAAGAGGTTGATGAGGTTCACCCGCATTTTTCATAGATAGTGTAAGTGATAAATCATGTTGCAGATGTTCCACAACATGGTATGCAACTGTGAGTGAAATCGGTGAATAAAACTATGACGTGTCTTTCATTAATACGTTTAAACTTGCCAGCACTGGCAATCCGTAGTAGAGTATGAGGAATAAATACTTTGGAATATGCTGTTATTAGAAAATCAGCTTCAGGAGGGTAAGAGTAAGTCACATCAGTTTCATGTCAGGCCGTATCACTAAACCCCATCATTGATCATTTTCCCACAACAGCACATCCTCAAATGTTTTATTCTTTACTTAAAACTTCATTCCCTCTAGCTCTAGGTTCTTGTTTATAGTCTGATAGATCTATCCTGCTTGATTCGTTGTATCTTTTCATGTATATTTATGCCCTCGCTGAACATTCTGTCCTGTTTTTTTTTTTTTTATGCCCATCCTTCCTGGAGGGCCGTTTTCTCAAATTGTAAATACATCATGACTTGTGCCCTCAATGAGACAGATGCAGAAAGTTTTAGATGGAATCCCTTCAAAGAAAAAAAATAATGGCCTTCTCTGAAGACAGATGAAGCATTATGGCAGATGATTCAACATCAACCAAAAAAAAATAGTGTGATGTTCCAATCCATCATTTTTTTTTTCTCTTGCCTGATTCATTTGTATTTATGTGGGAAGAGGAGAGTATTTGTCCATCATCCGGTGCATTCTGGGTCGAAAATGCACTACCTAAGGAGAATTATATTGGCTCGTTGGCCAACTCAAGCTACTTGTCTTGTCAAGAGATTAATCATGCTTTGGCCTCGCCGAGGAGAGAAGGTCAGGCATCTTTACACGTGTGGGAGTCGAAATTGGCCACATTTGTGCTGCCACGAATGAAGGAAGTGGGAGTGGGAGATTGGCAAACAGCTTCAGATGTGGGAGCTGCGAGTGTGGAGGTAGGCGTGAGATCCACTCAGTCGCTCCAAATGACTCGGTAAGAGAGAAATGCAGAAACAATATGGGAGGCAAAGACACCGAGTGGGTGTTATTATTCAAATAGAGAAGAGTGTCGCACATTACGGCACCCTTTCTTAGTGGAATCTATAGATCAGGGGTCATCAGCTGGCGGTCCACCAAAGGCTTTCAGCAACTCAAACTACTAACAATACTGTTGCAGAGCCGATCAATGTAAGTTCAGTAGCTCCATTTTTCAGAGACATGAACCACCCAAGCGTCTTGAAGCCAGTTGCATGCATATATGTAAATTATGTACACATTAAGAAGCAGATGCGATTTCACAGACTGAAGAGTGAAATGAAGATAAGGCTAGTTTAAAAAAAAAATAGTGTTTGCGCTATCGATTGAAGATTATGAGTTTGAATCCTGACCAGTCTAGAACCATCTCTGTCTGGGAGCCGAGCAAGCAAAATTGGGCTCTGGGTAGAAGATGGCATACCCTCTCTCCCCTGTCAATCAAAGCCACACTATCTAAACCTGGGCTTCTGTGAGCTCATGTATTCAGAAGAAGGCCGATTGCACTTTCCTCAGTGCGTCATGCTGCCCTATGACTTGTGCATGAGCAGCAGATATGAAAATATGTTAGGCGAGCTTCAGATGGCTTGTAGGAAACACGTGTTAGTCTTCACTCTCCCCAGTCGCCAGCTATTAAACAATAGGGAAGAACTGGCTGGTGGGTGGGAACCCCATTCAGTCAGATTAGATGCTTATCCAGTGCTTTATTAGCAAGTTATTTTATTTAGACAGATCTTCACAGTTTTCAGCTGAATAGCTGCTATAGGTTACTAGAGCTTTTTTGATTTGTGATGATGATTTAGAAAGACTGATGCTGCTTTTTACAGAGGCAGAGAAGGAAAACTTGTCAAGAGCTGAACTTGGTTTGAACTTGTTATTTACCATGTCCATTAATACTTCAGAATGATTTATTTTTTATTTTTCATCGTCTGTGGTGCTTCACAAACTGGTATCTGTGATCCTTCTGAGGTCTACAAGGCAGTGATGGAGAAAATTATAAAAATATGATTTGCATATGCCACAATTGTCCTCTTCCATCCTTGATTTAAACTTGCTGCCAGCAACGAAATCCTAAATGATAACCCAAAAGCATTTCTCTCTGAACTTTTTAATTTATAACTGGTGTCTATCTAAATCTTCATAATTTATGGGACAGTTTAAAAAAATGAAGCTTTAAGTCTGCAAGCAAACATTTGGGGTCTTCAGACACAAACTCCCTGGGGTTCAATTATATTTTCTTTTATAGAATTTGCTTACGATCATAAATTTATGCCTCTTTCCTCCATATATGGCATCTGTAGCCTCAGGCAATGGCAATTTTCCCTATGTTCACTTGTTATGAGTTTGTTTGGGATCCATGCTGTGTTCTTTTATGTGCAGGTCAGACATTTGTGGATCTAATCACCAGCAGTGTCCACAGAGAGTTTACCCCACGGCAGTGTGAAAATATCCACAGTGACTTTTGTAAATGGCTCCATGGATTGGGTTTTGTCCAGTGCATAGACAAGTGCAGTTGACTCATGAATAATGATAAGGGGTTAATGCGCTGATGCATTTGAATGAGCCATTGGATTGAACTGCAGTGTATGCTTTGACATTCTGTTGGAGGAAGTGTCTGTCAAACCTTATTCTCCTAGAGCTCCAGGGTGATTGATTAGTGCAGCACATCCATGGGGATGTTGTCACAGCTATAAAGCATAGATTTGAGGTTAGACAAGGGCAGCATCTATGTCCAATGCTTAATTAACTGCTTTCGAATAAGATGCTTATGTGAAATATGGACCGCATCAGTATTACAAACACAGAGGGTGTTTTAGTACACTGTTAATTTACCTGAGCTGAAAATGGAGGTTGCTGTCTCATTTTTGTTATTTTTTAACATATTGTGAAAACCAGCTGGTGGAATATCAGTTAATGTCTAAATAGTGTGTACCGAAACGACAGGGTGGTGAAGCTAATAAAGTGGACAGCTGAGAAAGATGGAGTATTGCACTTGTATTGGCTTTTTGCCATATAATCCATGACCACATGCTACTTGTCCTTTACTCAGCGCAGCTCCCGTGACCTTCAGGATTAACCCTGTGGTGGACTCATCATTTGAAGTATGAAGATTATTCAGTAGTGCAATTGGAATGCTGTCAAAATGTATTGCTGTGTAGCCAAAGCCTGCAGCACTTAAAATCTGATCATCTTCCTATCTTTTCTCTTTTCCCTTTCTTTTTTTTTCTTTCTTTTTTTTTTCTTTGGTTCTTGTTTGTTTGCATGCATGCTGTTTATTTATATATTTAATGTTTTCTTTAAAGCTTTCTTTCTTGGTTGTTTGCTTTGTCTTGTTTTATCTGGTAGCATGCATGCATGCATACAATCATTCTTTTTCTTTGCTTGTTTTCTTTCATCTTTCTTATTTGTTTAAGGTATTGAATGGTTCCTTTCTTTCTTTCTTTCTTTCTTTCTTTCTGTCTTTCTTTCTTTCTTTCTTTCCTTTCTTTCTTTCTTTCCTCTCTGTTTTCTGTTCATCGTTTCATCTTCATCCATGTTTTTGCTTGTTTGCTTTCTAGGAAGCACTCCATTCACCCAGGCATGTTTGTGTCTTGACATTTGACTGCCCGAAATGGGTCTGCGCACGTGGGCAATTCAATTAAAGCAACATTAGCCTGTAGATGCTGTGAAACATAATGGAAAGTCGGCGGATGGGCAGCTGTCTGGGAAGATAATAATGCTGCTTAAGCTGTGTAAGCATGTGATAAGAGGCTTATGGGCATAGTGACTGGCACAGGGGAGGTCTTTTTAAAAGCAAGGTGCTCAAAACTGTATGAGGGGAAAAAGTGTGTACTATGCTCTAGGGCAAGGCAATCTTATTCACAAAGGGCTGCTATGGCCACGGGTTTTCATTGCGACCAAACCTGATAAAATTAATCACTACAACCAAGTGATTATATAAGCAGAGAGTCGGGTGTGTTCCTGCTCGGCTGGAATGCAAACCTGCAGTCATGCAACTCTTTGCAGATTAGATAAGCTATCTCTTGTCTCGGCGGTAGGTAATGTAACGATTTGCAATTATAAAAATACTTCAAATAGCTCACGTGTGAAGGAAAAATCCTAGAAAAACTTACACAAAGTTGCAGAAATTAGAAAAACCCATCCCATTCTCCTTTTCTCTGCAAAAAACATTAATTACTGCCTGTTTTTAAGTAATCAGTAAACAGTTAGAAAGACAACAGTAGGTTATCATACACATCCTTTTACAAATCGCTCGTCTAATGTTCCTCTTAAAACCTGAATGCTTTCTGACCGTCGCAGGAGAGCAAACACACAGCGTATTAAATCACTGTCCAATTATCATTAACATCAAAATTATTTGTAAAGTGTTAGATTTTACACATCATTGTAGATGTATTTGATGGGTTTTTTTTTCATAGTCAAATATTTGAGCCTTGTTTCTCTTTCAGTGAAAAAGCAAACGTGATTATTTTCAGTCATAATTGTCCTATGGCATTTCTAACCAATATAGTTAACTAAGTTTTACACACACTGATAGACTTTCTGAACGAAAAAGCGATCATATTTTACCATGTAAGAAAGTGAGGACACCTCATCAGAGCATTTTTAACTGACAGTCATTGAGGATTTATATGTGGATTGACCAATCTGCCATTTCTATTAGGAGTCTGCTCTTCTGCCACAGTTTTGTGGGGATTTTTTGTCAAACTGTAGAGCTCCTGTGCAAATTGTATAAAGTTTGTCTGGTCTGAAACCATCAAGATTCATTTTTTATACTTTCCATCTTACCCCCAACAGTTTAAACATCTCTGGACTGGTGGTGATAAAAGCAGACCTAAGTTTATAAACAATAAAATGTTCAGGAACCCAAGAAACTGGCCGTTTAACTGACATGGCAGATAACCAATCACAGACCATTTCCCAAAATCCACTGGCAAACCTGCAAGATGATCTTATTTACCCTCCAATAACTACTTCAAATTAATGAGATAAATGAGATGAACTGAACTATTTTATTCATATCTCACTCTGAAGCAAGCAACCTGTGCGCTAGTGCCCAGAACTGTATATAATGCAGAGAAGAATATATCAACCTCTTTATGACCTGTGAGAGGAGCACCTAAGGCTCAGACAGTAGAAATAAACAATCAGGTACTTGATATTGATGTATATAAAGAGCAAGAGCTTTATACCTTTGAGGAACAGATAGATAAATGTTTGATGATTCATATCGAGGTATAACTTTGTATAAGTTAATGCACTCTAGAGCCATATTCGTCCCACCCTCAGAGGCAGGTCTTGCTCTACAGTATAGCCCACTAAGAGCTGTATGTCTTTCTGTACATTATTCCCTTTTCCAGTCATCCTTTGGTTGAGGAAAAAAAATCTGTGGGTTATCTCTTATTCTTTTAGATGGAGGAATTTGTACAAGGTTGTTGGTTATGTGACAGGTACTATTTGAAGGAGTGTTTTACCAGCTTGGCGCTATTCAATTCTGGAAAATGGCGCTTCCCCAGACTGGGTGAGAATGCTGTTCCATCTTTTTACACAAGTCAGGGCTCCTCCATCACTAAGAGTACGTAAAAGGTTTTCTTTACTGTTTATATTTAGCTAGTTCTCTAAGCTGCTGTCAGGTTTGATTAGATTCAACAGAGGTTTGTTGTTTCTCAATCTTATTGGTTGATGTTTAAGTCAGTCAATCACTCTTACTTCCTGCTTCAGAAGGAAATGCAACAATGTGCTGAATCCAATCACAGCTAAGAAGCTATTTTTAGAGGGTCTCAGTCGTAAGGTGTAGTTCAAGGCAGACTGTATACCTTCCATTTTGCCTGCATCTTTCTCTCATTTCTTTGTAGATATGTCTATTTATGGAGTATTCTCGGTTACCTTGATGATCGGCTTACTCCGCCTATTTCCCCTCCCCAATCTCTCTGCTTATCTATTATCTCTCATCCCCTCTCTCTCTCTCTCTCTCTCTCTCTCTCTCTCTCTCTCTCTCTCACACACACACACACTATCTCTACGCCAACTAACTTGTTTCACCATTTCTCTATCTCTTTCTCTCTCAGCTTATCAACTAAGTACACATCTATAGCTCATAGGTATCTTCTTATCCCTCTTGTTATTTTTCACTTTCCTACACTTTCTCTCCCTCTGTTATCCTATGGTATGTATATCACTGTCTCTTGGCAGTTCCTCCTTTTCTTGCCCACTCACTCTTTCCCTCAATTCTATCTCCATGTCCTACCATTTTCTATTCCTTTGCACAGCAGCTTTTCACAAAAACTCTTCCAAATATTGTACTGTTCTGTACTGTATCCTTCACACTTTGTTGTCATTGTGTATGATTTCTTGAAACTTTTTACTTCAGAAATATCTACATTCCCTGTTAGTATAAGCTAGAGTGGCAGGGTTGTATTAGATGTCTTATTGCATCATAACATTAATGTAGAGTTTGCGCATCAATAATTCTGCAATAAATGTGTGCAATGAAAAGAAAAAAAGGAAGACATGTAATAAGGGGGGGGGGGGGGGGGGGGGGGGTTAAAGGAACACACCAACAAAACCAGCAGTGTGTGAAAAGCTACCTCATTAAGAACATCAGAACAGTCTGGGTGATGCGAGCCCCAACAGCGGGCAATTCTCAAGCCTTGTCTTAATCAATTGAGCTAACTGGCATGATATTCACTGACCTTGGATCTCCAATTATTACAACAATATTATGACATTGCAGAGACAGAGGATTCTTCTGAGTCTTGGCAATACCGTCAGGAAGATATTTGTATTTGCCTCTAGTCCTCTGAGGCTCTTGAAGGTCATGCAGTTCGATAACTCAATTTTTAACAATTAGCCCCTGACGCATCCTCATGAAAACTAATGCAGCAAGCCTACAGTGGATGATATTTCAGGGAAATTAAAAAAAGAGGGATTAGCCTCTTAAGCACTGCATGGCTCCATGCTCAGGTAAATGAGAGCTAGTTGCGGGTGAAGGATTGTTTGCACCAAGCACAGACGATTGAACACAGATGTTTTTTAGAGTAGCAGCTTCATGCTTCGCAGTCAAAGGTGCTAATTCTGTGCATATAAATAGTTTGGATCCACCACCTCTTTATCGTGATCAGCTTGCATAGCTTCTGCAACAACAAGTTTGTGTTAATAATGAGGCTCCTTCCTGCATGCATACTGCACATTGTTGCAGTTTCTCATTAACACATATCATGCTCGTACTAATTAAATCAGACACAAGGCTCGTCAATAGATCTCACCCGCAGCAGCGGATGCAAAAAGATTCAGTGTTAATAGTGGCCAATCCTAAAACTTGCTTGAATCAGCTGTTCACATGACACAATTTTTTATCTAAAATGATATTATTAGAGACATTGTTTCCAAGTAAGAATAAGATTGTGATATATTGAAATTCCTGTACTAACCACTTTATCCTGGTCAGGGTCACTGAAACCTATCCCAAAAACACACTGCATGAGGCAAGAACACTGGAACCCTTAATGGGACACCAGTTCATCTTACACACTCATTCACACCTACTACAAATGATTCTAGCCATTCTGTGTTTCTCAGAACACTGAACAAACCCCGAAAGCCTGGACACGACATTGACCAGGACTACCTGCATTTGTGGAGTTAAATATTATCTGTCCAATCCGACTGTGCGATGTCATCTACAAAACAAATCGTGTAAAATGCATAACATATTGTTTTGGAAGCCTTTACCAGCTGTACACTGCAGGGGATCTTCAGCCCAAGCAATATAGGTATGTTTCATGGTCTTACATGAAAGAGCAGCAAGACTATCCGGGGGTGAACTTGTACATTTTTAAAGACCAGTTTCTCTCTCAGTGGAGCATCTTGGTAATCAATTGCAAAACCAAACAACATGATGTTTTTTGCTGTTTTTTACCTAATGAAAGATCAGGAATTTGCTCTGCCTTAGAGGTTGGCTGATAATGGTGACGCACACTGTTTTAAAAGCTGTAGGTAACCTAAGTCATGCTAAGTGCTTACAAAATACTGTAAATGTTGCACTGGATAACCAGTTTTTTAACAGTGGTAAAGAAATTATTTGGTACTGGGTAACTGCACAGTGCTAGTGACAGAGTTGGCATCATGAACACATTATGTGATCTTAGTCATCTCTCCAGTGAAGGTGCATGAGCGTGGAACTGGAAGCCGGGAAGATGCAGTTGCAGACGTACCTTTTTTTTTTCACACTAAATTATGAATTCTGGCTGTGCTGCCTTAACTGAATGAATTTGCATTTTGATGCAAAGCCTTATTTACATTTCCTAATGTGACTGTGGTCAGGAATATAATTGTAATTTCAGTGAATGGTTCAAATCAACAGCAAATAAACCTCACACACTTGAGGAAGATGGAGACTACACAGTTTTGATGAATATGTTGACCTCTAATAAAGAATTTATTTGAAATCCAAAAAAAAGTGCTAATCACCTATTGATTGCTGAAGTATTAGCAATCAATAGCTGGAGAGTTTGTTTTTTTTTCTTTTTCTAGTTATGGCCATTTGTGATTGGTGGCATCCTGATTTTTTTAATGGAAAAGTGGAACAAAAAAAAAAGAACTGGCATACCTGCAGTTCCTGCATTAGCATCTTTCTGGACAGGGAGCTAGCTCATTAGCTTAAACAGTGAATGAAAGGGCTGTAATTATGAAACTGCTCACAACCAGGCCTAATTCTACTCATAGTTTAATTAGTGCAGATGCTTACCACTCAAAGGCCCAATTGTACTTCTGTGGTATGTCAGCCATAGATACTTAGAGAAATCAGAGATAACACAGGAATTCAGCCAAGTCCTACCACAAGAGTGTTAATCTCTGCCCGAGTATTAGACAATTTATAGAGCTGGATTAATATTTATCTAAATTAGTGTGGCTAAGTTCCAAATGGCCAACCAGGAACAGCCAGTGCAGCACCTGCTCACTGAAATTGCTCGTAAAAGAATATTCAGTATGGAATATTAGATTATTCCCAGCCATATAAGCAGTTCCTGGTTCCTGGGCATTCCTGCATGTCCCAACATTGTAAGTATCAGGCACAAATAGGCATAATGTGTGCACAAAGCCAACAGGCGCAAGGTCACACTGGAATATCATCAGGAGACTGTCCGTGGCCAGATGTTGTGCACTTGGAATAATGAGCTCACTTCCTTTCATTGCGCTCTCACCTCATTTCTGCCTCGACACTAGAATCCTGTCAGACGAAGTCAACCTTCAGCAGGACTGAGAGGAGACATAAAAGAGATGACGTCTACATACGAGAGAGGGAGGTAGAGCATTTTCAGTGGAGCCTGCTTTCTCCCTCTCTATCTACCTGTGACCCTTTTACACTCAAACACCTCACAGCCATCCTTCAGATGGTCTACTTTCAAAAGTGTTATAAATTGGTAGGCACAGGGCTGAGAAGTCTCATTTACATGCAATCGCTTGAGGTCCACCTTTTCAATGTAATGCTGCTCCTTTTCATATTGGACCAACTGGATCTGCTGGCAGGTGAATCATGTGCACTTGCAGTGTGACACTGTGACAGGAAATCATATAATTCAATATTTGAATTATGAATCTCTTCTTGAATGATGAATATGTCTCAATAAAAAAGGATTTGAATGAAAGCTTTGCCCAGGACGTGGGGCTGAAAGAGTGGTGTCAGAAATCTCATTTTCTCTGCACATGACATGACTAACAGTCCTACTGATCCTGATTTTTGTCTAAATATACCATCTGTGATAGAACTGCAGATTTTTAAGAACATTTTTTATTTTTAAAATGTGGTTATTGTCCATTTTAGCAGCTTTTTTTTTTTTTTACTAAAGACAAATTGTCTACCTTAAACAACCTTTACACTCACAAGGCAGTTACTAAGGAGGAATGAACGAAATGCATTGCTGTAAATGCATCGCTAAAAATGCACTGTTCATGTTCATCATAATGAAATTGGTCTTCACCAGCTTCATATCTGACTTCTTGCTCACACCCTGTGAGCTTCATACTGTTTCACTTGTTTATTCACATGAAAGCTAAAACCTCCTGCTAAGGGGTACTTTTTAGTTTTGGTTCCTAGACTCGATGCACACCTCCAGTCTCAACCAGATGTGCTGTGAAGCTTTCTGAAAACCAGCTAAAATATTTATATAATATTTGATTTGAAGAAAAATATTATCAATAAATAGCATATAGTGATCAGGCTCATTCCGGATACTTTTTAGTTTCATACTAATTGTTGACAGTGAGCGTAGGAAAAGCTCATCTTTCCATAATGCCTCAGGAGCAACAGAAGCTGAGTGTCTGGTTGATTAATAAGAGAGTTTCAGATGCAGAACAGGTAACAGCTGACACACAGATGTCAGATGTTGGTATTGAATGGAAAATAGAAAATAATAGGATAGGTTCAATAGAAACTTTTCCTCAGCTAGAAGTAGTAACGTTTAGTCACCTAGCAGTATTAACTCAATTACTGCTCAGCTGTCCAGTGCAAAACTGATTCTGTGAGCTACAGTCTTCCAAACTAATTCTTTTGGGGTTAAATTAAATCAATTAATAAACAAAATGACTGCTAAGCTACCAAACCCACAGGCCTACCATCTACCAGCCAGCTAACTCCTTTAGCTAGGACAGAGGAAGGGGAACGTTATGGTTTACTTTTTCAGTCTCTATTCCTTTATAATAGAAGAATATATAAAAAGACATTTAACATTATTTTATTGTGTTGATGATTATTAATGACTTCATTAATAGTGACAAAATAAAGTAGTGTCTACAACTCACAATAATGTGTAAAGATAGATTGAAATGTTTCCCTTAAACGTAACTAGCTTGTCAGTCTTAGAGAAGTCAGCTACCTAACGTGAGAATAGAGGCCCAAACAAAAACAATTATTCATTTAAATTATTGAACTTTTGCATGTGATTATGCTTCTTTGAGAAAATTCTTTCAGATATTTCAGATATTAGAGTAGAGAGAAAATAAAAAGTGGTTCTTGGAAAATAATTTAGCTTTCCAAAGGAAAAGGGGTGGAGGGGTGTTTGTTTAGGGTGTTAGCGATCTTAGGGATCTGTTTTATGCTAAAAGAAATATCATACTGGCTTAAATTTTTCATACCATTCCATCCCATATGCTGTGCATGTTTGTCCTGACTGGATTAAAACACAGATAATACAGTGTTAATGTATATTATCTCTGAATTAGAGTGAAAGATGTAGGAATATTACAGTAGAAGAACAAGTCAGCATTTTGCTTTGCTAAAGAGGGAGAGAGATCAAATATGGAGATAGAATCATTTGTGTTTTATCCATAGTGTAAGAAGCAGACTAACGTTATCAGTCCAGCCCATACTGCTGAATCTACCCAATCTCTGATCCAGACAAAGATGAGATTAGCTTGTTTTTCTACTTAGTCAGGCACTAAATACCATAGTAGTGACTAATTAGACCAATCTAAAAACATTTACCTATTCAATAAAACCAGCTAGAAATGATTTGGAGCAGGAACTGGCTTCTATTCTGCCTAGACTTTCAGGTGCACAGGCGGCCGAGGGGCAGGTGGAAACAAAAGCTGCGGTGACATTTTATCTGATGCCGAATCCCTGGGGGGAAGCAGCACTGCTGGACTGTCAGGCAGATTTCTGCGAGATGGAGATGGAAAGAAAGGCAAACAAACAGGAGCCCTGGCACAGCCTCCCATCGCCTGGCAAAAGACACCAAGTGCCAAGCTCTCCTGTGGGGTTGCAGGCTGCAAAAGATGAAACAGAAAGAGAGATCTAACCTTTTTTTTTTCTCTTCATGAACACAGGCGATAGATTAAAGAGTGAATAAAAAAAACAAAACAGGAATCACCTCAGCAGCTTTTTGGCTGTGACTCCCAATGGAAATTGGACTATAGTGCCAGTCAGGCTTCAGAGCAATGAGCCATTCAGATGATGTTCTTTTTCAGAGCATCTGTAGTCGCAAGATATGAAAAAAAGATCTGGAGGTTAAGGTGTGATGCCATAGTCTGCAATCATTCAAAGCAAAGCAGTAATGATGATTTGTAATCCTGCTATCCAGTGTCACCCGGAAGAGGATGGCTTCTCTTTTGAGTTTGGTTTCTCTCAAGGTTTCTTCTTCATGTCATTGCAGGGATGTTTTTTTCTCACCAATCTCACTAATGGCTTGCTCGTTATGACATCTTGCCTTTCGAGGACATATTTCATAGCACAGAAACACCTGGAAGGCACATCATCTCATTTCTTGCACGTATGAGATCTTTTAAGGCAACGCATCTTGTTTTATCCACTGGATGGGCAGCCAGTAGGGTACTTGATCTTGTTTCCTTGCACGTAAGGGAACCCTATAAGGCACTACATCATGTATTCTCTACTGGCATGGGCATACTAGAGGACACTTTATCATGTTTTCTTGCTCATAGGGGCACCCTAGTGGGCATTTCATCACATTTTTAATCCATATGAAGGCCAGCCATTAGGGCACACCATCACATCATCAACCTTTTTCACTGTAAGGCACCTAGAAGGCACTTTATCATGACTTTTCCCCCTACACTACCCTCCCAAACCTGCTGCATATTGCATTATGGACACTTGAGTCTTTCCTGTCCCCTTTACTTCTCCCAGAGATTTTTCATCAATGTGGCATTTAATTTTACTCAAAATTATGAGAAAGGAAGCTCTTTTTTTCCTCAGTCAGTGAAAATCTGGCTGCTTTCCTTCTGTTTCAGATTGTGGATGTTTTTTTCCTCAGTAAACTCCTGTCTATCTGTCTTAGAAATGCCCACCTGTGACATCAGAGCAATAAGCAGCCACTAGTTTCTCACCAGAAAAATGAAAATAAAGCACCAAACAACAGATTAGCAACGCACCTCACACATATTTCAGTATAAACACGTTTAAACTAATCAGGGAGAATCAGGAAACACATGAACATCATAAAGCAATATCCCACAAGCAAGGGTCCAGTTATAATGAATATCGGCTCTGATTTAACTGTAAGCAGGAGCCTGCAGGCTGAGTGCTGTAGGTAATCACATCCTTGCTGATATTCAGGAGAATCTTCATACTGCAATATTGCTTTACAACAATTTTTACAAACAAGGAATTAATATAAAGTAACTGACATTTCAGACAATATTTTTGTCAAAAACAGAATACCAGAAGCCACTTTGTAGCACGATCAGTGTACACTGATATGTCCTTTACTGTTAAAGGTGCTTCCATTAAAAATGGCAGCGCTTTCTTTTTATCTTCAGCTGACGATATTTCATATTTTAAGCAAAACGTTATATTCCTGAAAAGCATCATTTGCTGTGTCCACTGCTCATGTCACTAGTATTACTGCTGTTGTATTTCGGACCAGGAAGTGGAATTTTATGTGGAGAACACAGTCAAACAGAGTGATACACACAGTGAAGCATCTCAGTGTGGTTACAGGAAATCTAAGCACTCTTTGATCAAATAGGTGAACTGGAACTAACTGTTCTGTAATGAGGGAAACACGCTCAGGGCAAGAAAAACAACCCAAAAGAAATAGTGCTGATTAGTGACATGAAGGGGAAAATGGTGACAAAAACGGTTCCACTTTCCACTCTTACTAAAAAAACCAATGAAAAGGGTCAAACGTTTGTTAGCTTTATGGACCCAACAAAATAATTGTCATAAATAGATGTAAGAGTAATGTTTTATATTTAGAGCATTGAATAAAAAAAGAATTATTTATTTAGGCTATTTGCATGAATAATCAAGGATCTACATTTGTTGCCCTATAAGTTGCTTTGGAGCTCTTGTTTGAACAATTCCACTTGACTATAAACTGTTGTAGGAAGGACATTATTTACATTTACATTATTTTCTGTCCACTGTGACCCAAATGAGGATGGGTTTCCTTCAGAGCCTGGTTTCTTCCTCATATCATCAGGGAGTATTTCTTTGCCACCGTTGCCTCAGGCTTGCTCATTCAGGATATATATTCATTTTAAACTTTTTAATTTTTAGTCTATATTTTTATATTTCTGTAATGCTGCTTTGAGATTTAATGAAATGTCCATTGTTAAAAGCGCTATACATATAAAATTGAATTGAATTTGTTTGTATAGTAGTATACTAATAGTACATAGTACATTGACACTCGCATTGTCATTTATGTCATCTGTTTTGTTTAATCCGATTAAAACTTGCTGTGTTTAGCCCAGTTCTGTATGTTAAACTCAAATGCTGCACAAGTCCCTAAAGTGTCTCGAGCTTGGTGGAGCAGGCTGAGTCTCCTGTGTTAAGCAGGAATATATAACACCTTGATTAAGTATGAAGTGGCTCAGCTGGCTAAAGATGTCAACGGCATACAATACTGCTGCTTTCCTTCGATAGTCAGCTGTATAGATTACTGCTGAGTAAAGCATGTGCAATTTGCTCATGTGCCTTTCAGACAAATGACAAGAAAATGTACTCTAATGACAAGAATGTGTTTGAAACTTGAGTTAATCATGTGGGTGGTGAGTGACAGTCCTTGGGTGAAAGCGGATATTCACTGTGTAATGAGTTGCAGTGGTCGAGGGAAGCCTGCAAACTGCTGTGGCAGTAATAGCAAGTGATTAATTCAAAGAGCAATGCTCATGGATCACCGCTCCCCTGTTAGAAAGCACTACTGTCAGTTTGGTTTGATAGAGGTGTGTTTGTTCCTCAACCTGAGGACTGCGAGGGAGGCCGGGGTGGGGGGGGGATGTATATGTATGCATGTGTGTGTGTGTGTGTGTGTATGTGTGTACGTGTACAGACAGGTTTTTACACTGTGCTAGAGGTGAGAGCTGGTAGTAGCGCTGAGGAACTAATTGAAATGAGAGGCGATGTGCAAGTCTCCGCCAACGTTGCCAAGCCATTCGTCAGGGTGACATCACTGCACTCACACCCCATCCATCTCCTAAGCATGCACTCGTCCCTGTGATTAATATCCATACTTCCCCATTGCTTGAGCATTGAAACACACAGCGACGCGCTGGGAGGCAGCAACTTCCCCTCTAATCTGCTTCAGAGCAGGACAGCAAGGCATAGTGCTCTTCTACACTTTCCCCTAGGTTAAGTGCAGCAAGCTAGTCCCCTTATATCACCTCGTCAGTGATGCAGGAGTCAGGCCAGATTTGCAATTCAGCATATCCTGCTATTTCACAAAAACATAGAAAGCCATATACAGGAAAGGGTTTAGACAAAGGGAAACCCCACTGGCATTTTGCCTGAACTGATGCAACTCATTAATAATCTGCTGCATAAAAAGTTAAGATAAAAATGAGAAAAGGTAGCAGGCTGTCTGAGTCAGGATCGACACTAGTTTGCCCTTGTACTACATTTGAAAACTTCAAAGATTTAGATGCCTTAGAATCTGCTCATTATCAGGAAGTGAGACTGTGGCTGCCACCTGAGGTCAGGTGCACTTTGAAAACAGTCCAATTTATCATCTTGCGAGCCCATTCCCTTCTCACAATCTGCTTTGATTATACACAATGCTGATGTGTGCTACATCCACTTCACTTGAGTGGTGTGGAAGAAACATGAATATTGCTGGCCTTCATTCAATTTGTTGTGGAGCAAACGCATTTGACCATCTTTGAGAGCTGGTCCCAAGTCTCCTTGTGCACCCCCACTCATCCCCCAAACCACTTAGCATTGTACGTGATCGATTGGAATGTATTCCATTAGGAGAGAGAGTGTACCATGCAAATTGCTCTTTTGTAGCTGGCTCCAGTGGTTTGTGGAGGCGGGTGAGGTTGGACTGTCCAAAGAGATCCAATCGTGTAATCAGATTAAGAGCTGCCGTCAAAGACGGGAAAAGGCCATCAGCTGCCTCCTCCCTGTTCACCCTGATATTATTCCACTTCTCACCAAATGCTTTTCTGGGAGGAAATCTGTTTTTATCACCTGTAAATTTTCAGGGCTGTTTAAGTTTATCATCTTCTATTGATGATAAGCTGGCTGTGCTGATGACAGTTTACAGACTGGCCCCTCTATACGCCGCTAAGAAGGTTGAAGTAGATATTTAAACTAAGTCGTGTTGGTGTACACGTGGTAGATTGGGGTCAGCCTCATTTGCAGTTCATTTCGGCAGACTGATTGGATGAAGCAATTCGAATTTTGTGCATGGGGCGACTTCCTGAACTGGAAGCGTGCAGCTCAGCTTCACTGAGTTTAAAGCGTACTGGTCTCCAAAGGCACTCTTATTGGATCTCATTTAAAACCAATTAAGATATGCCTCCTGGCATGAGATTACCCTGCACATGAAGTCACATAATAAGTTATCTCATGCCGGTTACCATATGCAGGCTTTACCATGAATTCACAGCTTACTCTGTGGAATATGTCATTTTAAAAGCATAGCTTCAAGACAGAACCTTTGAGGCAGATGGATATGAAGCTGTGTTCATCCAGTGACATTTGGAATTTCCAAAAACTTGAAACAAACATGACTGAGATGCCACTTATGTAGACCATTCCAACCATCTGACAATAAACAGACTTGCTGTACAGGAAATCGCAGTGTGCTTGTCATTCCTAGTGTCTCACAACATAGCTATGTCCAAATCTATGGCCTCCTTTTTGTTCTAACACCGGAAAAACAGAAGAAGCATGTAGTGAATAGGCCTCAGTATTTGAAAGCTTGAAAAAAAAATACAGCACTGTCTTTCTTTCTTTGAACTCCGTAGTCACATTATTGAGTGCCCCGAGAAAGCGAGAGTGACAGAGAAGCTGCTTCGTGATGTAAATGGCCGTTGAATCTTTTCACTGGCACAATCTCCTCCCCTTCCCGCCCCCTTTTCTTTTCAGGCCTCGTATTTTTCGGAATGCCGCGATTTTTCTGACAGGGAGCAGGAGTTTTTGGGGAGGGGGGTTGGGTGGATCGTTTGTGGGAACAGTGAATAGATCCCTTAGGGAGAGATGGACTGCAGGGGTGATAGTGTTCATGAGGGGAACTGACACACTGCTTCTTTATGCGGATGTTTGGAGGATGGCCTTCAAGCCTTCTCTTTCTCCATCCACACCCCAGAATCTTCCATTCAGACACCCGGGGTGGGGGTAGGGGGCCTGGCGCTCCCTCGTCGGGCTGTGAGGGAGGGGAGGATTTCTGCAAGTCTCTCAAGGCTTTGATTGTGTGGCCCTTTTTTTTACTGGTGCATTGAGAGGGGTGGAAGATAGTTGGGACACACTGACAGCCTTGTTATCTGGCACTCACAGTGAGGGCAAATGGAGATTGAAAGACAGAGAAAGAGAAAAGCAATGGCCCAGTCCTGTGCCTTCATTGCATCATCATCATCATCCTCAACTTCCTCCTCTTCCTCTTCTCCTCTCCACTTGTTTAAGCCACTATTCAACTTCCTGACTGAGGCCAGTGATAATAGTCGCACTCCATGGCTTTATTTCACAACCATGCAGAGTCTGAGACGGAGCTAGACCATGAGAGCTATAGAAGCTGTTTAATGATTATCAGTTCCACTTATAACTGATGATTTTTAAACAGCAGGATGTACAGACCTTGGGTTATATATTCATGTATGTGCCATTGTTAGTTAAGTCATCCAGCCAGTTATTTCAAAATATCACTTTTAACTTTATAGGACAAATCAAATCATGTTGACTCACAAGTTGCGGGAACACACTGGGTTTTAAAAAGAATATGAGCAATTGATTTGATTAGATTTCACCCCACTACACACCAGAGCCTTACACAGAAATCTCATACCATGCTATACTATATAATGTGTTCTAAATGGATACAGATTTTATACATTTAACTTTTTTTAGTTTAAATAGCTTTTTTTTTTGTAGACAGTTTGGGAGGGCATCTGTTTGCCATATAAGCATGGATTTTCTTTTTTCTTTCCTGAGTGAGTTGTTATATAAACATGTATAGCATTTATTAAATCATCATTATTAGCTACCTGGTCTCAAATCCTTAGAAATAGTTTATGTTATAAAATATAAACAAATATGTAGCCTAATATAAACCAGTAAGAACTTGACCAGGCGGTTACTAAGAACGAATTAATGAATGCTTAATGAACATGTTCATTTCTGTAAACAAAAGAAAAACAAAACTTCCTGCTCACATGGCATTTTTATGGCAACCAAGATGCCATCTCAAACAAAAATCATATATATAAAAATAAAGCTTCCAAAATAAAGCTTAGTCCATGAGAATTGGTATATTGTTTTCCAAATTTTAGTACTGTCATTACAAATATCGGTGAAGAATACAGATTATAAAATACATTACCAATGCAGTAGCCTTTTCTGTTTATGAGTGATATTTCTGCAAAGCCTAGCTGCATAATCAGTACACACAGTCATAGCATTTGTAAGCACATGGTGTTCTAAATGCTTGGCAAACTAGAAAATCTGCAAATGCGTGTCAATATTCATATATATGTAAAGTAGTCAGGGAAAGGGGCGCACTGTTGAGTTGTCCAGGTGACATGAATGGACAGCATTTGGAATACTGACAAGCTTCAACAGTGAATACAGGTGGATGGCGTCTGCAGCAGGTTTTAGATGTATTTAGTGCAGCTGTATGTCTGTGTCAATAAAAACAGGAGAAAGGCTCAGGCAGTCTTTTACCTGCTTGTGATGCTACACTAGACAACTTTCTGGTCAAAAAGAAGTGTGAGGAAAGAATTGAGCAGAAGCCTTTGTGTAGATGCAAGAAGGGAAGAAAGAGTGACCAGTCTTTTTATCAGTCACTTCACTTGTTTGCATGTATACAACTTTTGATATACAGAACTTCTGAAATGATGGTAGATGTTTAGATAGCTGTATATGTAGGAAGAGTCTTGAGAAACAATATGTTTCTGATAGAATTTCTTCATCAGTTGTGCAAGCAAAAGGCAGACAAAGACAAACAGACACAATGAAACAAACACCTGGTTTTAGACCACAGTAATTTATTAGTATTGTGTAGGACCTCCTTTTGCAGCCAATACAGAATCAATATGTCTTAGGAGTGAGGTATACAAGTCCTGCACAGTAGCCAGAGGCAATGTGAGCCATTTCTCTTGTAGAACATGTCACTATGTGATACCGATGGAGGAAAACATTTCCCGACTCGCTCCTCAAAAACATCTTAAGGAGCCTCAATAATAATTCAGATCTGATGACTGTGAAGGTTATGGGAGATTTCACAAGTCTTGCTGTTTGGGTTGGTGTATTATCATCCTGATAGATTACACCACCTTCAGTTTATCATTGGGTGTACATGGTCTTCCAGAACGTTTCAGTAGTCCTTGGTAGTGATACTTCTATCTAGCCCAGGGATGGGCAACTTTGATAATGACGAGGGCCAGCATTGGGGGTCAGACCAGACTGCTGAACCACACTCACACATTTTACATCATTTTACTTAATTAACTTTTTATTGAGAAAACACAATGTACAATTAATGCAATGTGTCTTTAAGGATTTTAACTATAAAACTTTGCAATTATGCTAATTCCAATTCTAAATGACAACTTTATTGTCAGTTGACAAGCATTTCAGCTAAATATCTCAACTGCTTTACTTTAGAATCTGCAACAAACAAGGCCCTCTTAAATTAGGAGCCTAGAGAACATTCTCAACCCCACCCTCAGAGGACAAAATGATTAAAAATGATTATTACATAAATTCAAAACAAAATATTTTTTAAAAAGTATAAGAACAATTCAGTGCTTCACTTTTCTTAACAGACCAACCCACAAACATATACATTTACTGTTCACTTCAGACCTCATTCCCACTATCAGAAAGTTTCAATGGGAAGCTTGTGGTCTCTCTTGCTGGTGCACAATTGAATCAATGTCTGTCTGAAAATTTGTACAGTCAACTTGCAGTAGCTGAAAGAGAATGTCATCTGACAGCCTGTGTCTCTCTTTGGATTTGATGTGCTGCACTGTCATGCATTTGGCAAAAAAGTTTTGCTGACGATGTATTTTACTTTTCAAATCTGTGATGAGAGCAACTCTGGCGTCACCGGTGTATCTTTCATGCTTATCTTTGTGAGCAGTTGTGTAATGGCGATTTAAATTAAAGTCTTTCAACCAAATGAAAGGTGGTTTGGGTGCCCTGTGAACTCGGTGAAAAGATAACCCGTTTCCAATTTTTGCCGGAAAACACAATTTCCGTTGTCAATTTCTCATTACAGTACTTCACATTAGCGCGCACACAGGACTGTGCTTAAATAATATGATGATCGGCACCAGCACCCTCTTCTGGTTGAGAGAATTTACATCCTAATCTGAAAATCAAAATTTTTCAAAAGTATTAAATTGAGTATATGGTCCAGCGGGCCGTATCTAAAGATACTGCGTGCCCTCTGCGGCCCGTGGGCCGCCAGTTGCCCATCCCTGATCTAGCACAAGTAGTAGGTCTAGGGAATGCCATGATATTGCAACCCTAACCGTTGGCCCAAGATTTCTGCTGCTGGACCAACATTTGGCACAATTGACCAAAAGTTTGGCTATAGTAGCCTGACCATTAATATTGACCCTGTGGAGCTCCCGATTAAGATTTTTAGTAGAAGCAGGAGAGTCGTGGTGCGCATTTAACTCTGCAGTGAGTTGGGCAACTGTAGTTTTATGTTTTTTGAATTCAATCCAGGACAGTACCTGGAGAGCCCTTTCAGAAAGCTTCCCCTTGCGTCGACAGTTACTCCTGTTGGATGTGGTTCCTCCTTCATGGTGGTACGACATTACTCTGGGTACTGTGGCTGACAATACGGCATAAAATCTTGTCACACCAAAAATTTCTCTTTTGGACTTCCATTGTGCTAGCTAGCTAGCTAGCTAGATATTTAGATAGATAGATAGATTGATAGATAGATCACTGAGCTCCAATAGATATACTGAGATACTAAAAAGCCATGTGAGTAGGCTTACTTGTGTGTCGCTTTTATGCATTGCTTTTAAAAAATACTCTTTTTCAAATCTGTTTAAAGCAAAGAATAAGTCATATCCATTCAGAAACAAGAACAGGCTGTTTTTGTGGAAAATCACAAGTAAATATGAAATGCTGAGCGTGTTATGAAAACTGGCAGTCATTTACAGCTGCGTTCCTCCATACTTCTCTGCTCTGGTCATGGCTGAATGGAACTTATGGAACTACAAATAAGGGAATATAAGTGTTTCTGCTGAATCTTGTCAGTCAGTATCCAAGAGATTTGCCATATGTTTGCTTATTCTTATAAAAACACAAGAGATATTAAGAAACCTAAATGTTTTGCGTCTCCTGGTGACATGGATCATGCTCACAAATACTGTGATCCTATATAACTTCCCAATCCAGGTTCCTACTGCAGCTATTAGGCACAGCTATCTGAGTATTCTGTGGTTTCTGGAGAAAGTGCATTTGCTGGCCTCTCAAGCACACATCCTCACTACTCTGTCATCCTTTGGGAGCTCTAAAGTAGACCATCTGTTGATCCATTTGCTTTCTGCCCTGTTTCTCTCAGCAGCAGGGCCCTGTATTTAACTCAGCCCCCCATGCGTGATCGCAGCAGAATGTGCGACTGTTTTACTACCTTTAACAACCACAATTATTGATCAGTGGTGAATTTATTTCATCCTAGTTCCCACACGTCTTCATATGACCTTATTTGGCTGATTTCCGACTTGTGGTGTGTCTAACAAGCTCCCTCGAGATGCTCAAAGAAGAACGGGGGCCAAAGAAGAAAGGTTCAAGCTCTGCTATGTGGTATCACATATCAGAGATGTGGAAGGATGTTTTTATACAGATTTTGAAGCAAATTGAGGCAGAAAAGTAGCATGAAAAATGGATTTATAAAATTTTATAAACACGGATTTATAAAATACAAAATGCCGGACAACGCCCATGGGGAGTACAGAAAAGTTTGTTTGAAGATTTTTTGTTAACATGTACCCTGTGTCCTGGAAGAAGCAAGCTCTATTTGATGTGTTAATCAATTGCATGCTATTTATTTGATTTACTGATAAAACACAGACAAGCTTCATGTTTTTCCCCTCCTAGCAGATTTCCTTTGTGTCTTGTGTATCTCTGTACCTGTTCAGCCTGATGTGCCAACGTTCCAGGCTTTTCTTTGTCGTCCAGATTGTGAGTTGTGTTAAAATGTTTGACAAAGATTAAGCCGTCAACAGAAACAATGTATTTGAGCTCAGAATCAGAGTCTGGGAATGTTAATAATCATGCAGGCATCCCTGACCTATAGAGATGCACACACTACATCTCTGTTAGATGATAACGCCAGCCCTGCACTTTTGAAGACTCGCTTTATTGTCAAAGCTAAAATCTCTCGCCAAGGTTGTGAAAGGAATCAATTCGGATAAAATAGCTGACCTTCGCGTATTAAGAAATGCATTGCTTATCAGCTGTGTTAATAAGGACTCTCCAGGGATTTGATATGAAAATCAATTTTACTATAAACATGTCACTTAATATCCACACATGTTGAGAGTCTGTTTTGACCTCATAGACACAACACATCATTTGGTTCAGTCGCAATTTTATTGAACCTGGTGTCTGTATTCAGCTAGGAGCCCAGTGGGTGAGAAAATGGCACAAGCTGTTATCATTTTTAGAGCTTGAAATGATAATTTAGATAAAAATGCCCAGTAGAAGGCTGCATCATCACAGTAGACGGTTTCATTGACAGACGTTTTGAAGACATATAAGTCCCATCAATGCATGTCAATAGTTTTGATTGAAGTGTGATTAACTAGTTTGCACTTAAATCGGTTTCCTATAACGTTTTCAACATTGTAGAGCTCTTGTGATACAAACCTTACCATTTCATTATCATAAATCATCATCTCTTATGATTAAATTGTACACAGCTGGTTGACTGATTCATGTTTTCCTCAAGTGTGCGGTACATGTCTTTAATACCACTTATTATATACTGTGACTGTAAACACAGACTTTATTTACAGATTTTTCTTAGTCTGCTATTTTTTCTTATGCAGCAGCACTTGTGAATGTTCAGTTCTTTTTGGTCAGAAGTTGTTTTTATTTATTTTTTTATTTCATTTTCATAACAGCAGCCTTGACAGTAGTTCCAGCTCCAAGATTTATATTAACATGCAGAGACTTGCAGGGGCCCAAAGCATGAATGAATTTTATTAACATTTGTACTGTTGTTGGAATGCTGAGGCTTTCCGTGATGGGATTCATGGAGCTTTTTTGGAAGGAGTCTCCAGTGTCAGTGCTTTTCTTTATGCTGTGCTATAAAAGAAATCGGGATGTTCTAAATATTAAGCTACTATGATTTGACTGCATCACACACTCTGCCATTTCCTGTAACAGCATACATTAACACGTTTTCTTCTTTATTTACACTACTGGCATTGTATAATATAGAGTAGTCATGCTAAAGACACGCTAGTCTTTGATTATTTTCTTTTCCATCTCTGCAGTTTTTTGCACTCATAGTTGCAGTTATGTCAGTTGAAAACACCTCTGAATAGCAGAACTATTCCATTAACTCCTCAAAGCCATTCCTCACCATTGGTTCTTAAATAACCGGAATGTTTTTTCCCACTGCTGCATTTTGACAGAAAAATAAAAGTTTAATGGTGGCCTCAGTGACCAATTTTTTTAATACTTTAAGTTCTCCTCACATTCCAGAGGACTCAAATGTATCTGTTCAGAAGAAAAAGTACAGCCTTTGTAGCTTTGCAGGATCTGTAAATGGGGGGAAAACATGATGTGGACCACAAATGTCCAACCAATCAGGACAATGAGGCATCTCTGCTTACCTGGTAGCCATGTTGCTTGTCAATTCACAAACCTCTCTATGGCTTTGGAGAGAATGCTGACGGGAATGAGTGTATGTTTTTTAAAGGCAGAATTTCAAAACCGTTATCTACAGATAAATTCCACCAAAATGACTGACTATCTCTTTAAGTTAGATTTTTATGAAATTTCCCGCCCCTTTAAAATTTTCACAGGAGAGAAATATATTGGAATATCTCATACATCAACTCATACACCAGTCCATTAAAGAAAGTCTTTTGTCATTGTTGTGTTCCAGGGTTCCTGAGCACGGGTGACCAGGCCGCTAAAGGTAATTACGGCCTCCTGGATCAGATCCAAGCCTTGCGCTGGATCAGCGAGAACATTGGCTACTTCGGTGGTGATTCCAACCGCATCACAGTCTTCGGATCAGGCATCGGCGCTTCATGTGTGAGCCTGTTAACCCTGTCCCATCACTCAGAAGGTAAAGGAACATTCTGCTACTCTAAGATAAATCTCTAATCCTCGAAGACTATCAGCAATCTATCTGTGGTAAATGAAAAGATTGAAAGAAAAAAGAAGGCTTTGCTGGCGCCAAAGTCAACCATTAACATTTCCATTTGCCTGTAAGCACCTGCAAAGAAGTGTTAGATTGTTCAGTGTGCTGTTTGCTCAAATTCAAATTTCTAATGGGCAAGCCTAATGGCATACACTCAAATGTGCTGTGTTTTTATGGGGTTTTTTTGTGTTTTTTTAACTTGCTTACAGTCGCCTGTTGGCAGTTTGGTATAAAGCACTGCCAAAATGCTTTTAACTGATGCCAGCTATTATGGGTCATTCTCTGAGTGAAAATTGCAAGCAGACCGTGAAAATTAACACACAGTGTTAGGTATTTATGTAGTCATAAAGTCGTGACAGTTTTTCACTGGCTTTTTATCAAGGTTGTATGGATTGTCATGGCAATGTAGTGCTTCACTGTGTTAGATATAAACCAAGGCCACATGTTTTTGGGGGTGTCATAATTAGTGGTTTAATTCCTTTCGCACAGGGTTTTTTATTACTGCCACTCTGTTCTGGAATAAAAGTAATTGTGAATTGCCATATGTGAGCATGTTAGCTACAATTGGCCTTCACTTTTTATTGCATTGCATATGTATGTTTTTTTAGGCCCATTGCATATGTATGTTTTTTTAGTGTTTAAACAGAATAAAAGCTCTATCATGAACACTATAAGACTAGAGCGTAGTATAAAATTTTGGATGCAGCAAGATTTCTGTTCTAAACATATTTTAAAATGTTATCCTGGTGTTCATTTATAGTACATGTTCAGATAACTACCACTTGGCCTGATAACTAGTGACTGCTGATAACTGCTTTAAAGGACATCAAAGTAACCCACAGTCTCTGTAATTCTATACTGAAAGAAGATGGAGGCTCAAACTGAAACGAGGTCATTTTGACAATTTCACTCTGCTTCTTATTATGAAACATTTTCTGTGCTCCTCCAATGCATTTTGCATCAAAGCGTTACTAATTGCCATGATTTCCTTAAATGAAAATGACTGCTTTTGGATTTATATTCCATCTATTTTATTATTTCCTAGCCATAAATTTTTTTATTCATACACCACCATGCCATGCTTGGTGTAGCGTGGTACTATACAGCCACCTCGACCCACTCTCTTTCCCTTTTCAGTAAATTGGATATTACTGATGCTGATATTTCCCTTGAATAGAAATGTGTGCCCTGCTTGGCTTGATGAGATTAAAAAAAAAAAAGGAGGTGCTGTGTAAATTTCTGAGATCCTGGGAAATTGAAACAGGAAGCCCTGTCATGAATAGGGGCTCTGGTAGCGTGTGCTACCAATATCAATCAGACATCTCAACATTCATCCTTAAAGCTGTGATCTTAGTCATCAAATGAAGGATAGGGTGTGAAGTGGCCTGCCAAACAGGGCCAAAGTAGCTGAGAGGAATAGCAAGCAAGTAAATGCCTGGGGTGTGCTCGTTCTAACCTTGTAGCAAGCAAAGACTCTGCAGCTACAACTTCAGCATAGGTTTTGGTTAGCATAATAAGAGATGCCGTGCGTGCTGCTATGAAGGTTTGAAGCGTGTCATAAATTCATAGAATGAACAGACACGGAATGAGACTTGAAAATGCAAAGATTTTCATGACTACTTTGCAGCCGTGAGCGAAAACGAGCTAGTAATTTCTACTTTGTGTATACTGTATATCAGATTTGTGCAGCAGTGAAAGTGTTAGGGTGTCAAATATAATTGCTGAACTTCTTTCACTTAAATGTTATATAAACCTGAAAAAAAGAAAATACAGAATGTCATGATGTACCAGGAAAAAGTGCATTCGAAGTATAATTACATGCATAACACCAGATGTGTTAACATGAGTTCATCATGACTGGGAGAGACAACCTCATCTGTGTTTTTGAAAGAACGTGTACAGGATATTTAGTAAATTACTTGTCTATGAAGACTTTTGGGACACAGTGTACATCAGATGAGGAGACATATGTTCAATAAGAAATTAAACGAGGCCCTGTTCACACCTGGCAACGTGATCCGTGATAAGAGGTATGACTGGGATCCAGTGTACCTTCAATCCTCTCACCTTCAGAGGTGGTTTGGGATGCTTATGACCACATAACATTTGTAGTTTCAATGCAAAAGCATCTCGATGCTTCCTAGACAGCGATGAAAGACCACTTAATTGACTGCACCATTTTTTAGCTGGAAAATATGTTGCTTTTTGTAGTCTTCTCATTAGCAGACCACCAAATCGAAACTTTTGAAACATCCCATACATCCCAATCGAAACTTTTGAAACATCCCAAGTAGAGAGTATTTATGGGGCATTTCTACATGAAAACAAATAGCAGAAGACTGATGTAATAGATGTGTACGACTCCCTTCCTCTAGTGAAAATTATGGTTGAAATCCGATCACAGCTGGTCATTGGAGACACATTCAGAACAACACGTCCATACGACTATGCATTTCATCTGTTCGTTTGTCTACTCATTTAGCAGATATTAAGGTACATCTATAATCAGGTTCATATGTGTCTACTCACTGGTTGTTTGACCGTATAAGTTACTTTGTACGTTTTACTACAGCAGGGGTGTCCAATCTTATTCGGATTTCACTCCAACCAAGCAGAAGTCACACCTGAGTCTATTGAAAGCCAAGCTCAGCTGATTAAACAGGAGGAATTAGGTATAACTCCTGCTGAGTTGGAATAAAAGCCACCAGTTTTTTGTGGAAAAGATTGGACATGCTGGTATACAGTATTTGACTGTTGGTCTGTGCTGACTGTCCAATTCCCTATACCATGATCATCAATGGAAACCGCCAACAAAAGGACCAATTCTAATATATGACCAATTACATATTCTGGGAGTGATGAGCCATTCTCAGCTAGATTCATCACACCAGTCTTATTGAACCTCCATGTACACTGACTGTAGCCTCTGGCTACAGAAAGACAAATAGCCAGAGGGATTTGATTGGTGGACTTTTCTAAACTAAGCAGTTGTCTAAAAGGTGGGGGGAAAAATGTCTTGTCAGTTCTGTTTCAACTATAATGAAAATTTTGCACCACCCAAATCATATCTGGTCAGTGTTGGTCCTGTAGTGGTCCCCTTCCAATGGATGTGGTATAGCGGAAGTTAATTCTACCTTATAAAATTTAGATACAAGATGTGTGTAGCTGTTAAACTGACAATTTTGTAGTTGTAATTTTGACAGTTTGTATTCTTGTGGGCTTTGACTTTCAGTAGATTCTCTGCAAACTTGTACAAACTGCTGATGTTGATTTTTCCCTTACAGTACTTCTTAATTAGACCCGGCACCAGTGGCGGTACACACAGACCCTCTGGTCCACATTAGGTTGCAGGTCATGTAGTTCTGCACCCTCTGAGGCTATTCTTCCCTTTCTTCCAGCGCTCAGATTAAATCTTCCCTTTTTTTCTGACAACACCTTGATCCTCCTGCTTCTGTTTTGTAATTCTGTGCTTCATGCATGTGCTTCTATTTCTCTAAGTAAAAAGTACTCTTTGTGACTTGTACAGCATCCTAAATAAGTGCCATTAAACACGTAAGCTGCAACATTGCAACGTTTTTAAAGCTAATTCAATTACGTCGTGAGGTTATGTTGTAGGTCTTATGAGGTGCACTTCTTTTTAGGTTAGAGGTAATATTATTATTAAATACCAACCACAACAGAGCAAGACAACTGATAAAGGCTCCAGTAAGCCGATGATCAAGAGCTACCGCGTTTATTTTCAGCCCAACACGCAGGAATGCACTTTTTCCTGAATCCCATCAGCAGCAAATACCATGGGTCAAATCAGCAAACAGAAAGCCAGGTTCAGTCACACAGAGCCATGTGGGTTGTGTGAGATTGAGGGCGCTGCTTGTTTGTCCAGTGTGTGTGTGTGCATGATGGTGTTAATGAGGCCACTGTGACCTGTCTCTTCCACACAGTGTGGCTCCTCAGCACAGGTAACCCGCTGTTTCCAGTTTACAGGCCACTACAACATGTGACTCTTCATCCTTTGTCCACATTTTTGTTTAATGGTAATAATCTGGCTGTTTTTTTAATGCCTGTGTTAAACCTTCATGCAAAGAACAAGAGTGTCAAGACAAAGAAGAGCACAAGTTCTGTGTTTGATCTCAGCTTTTTCTTGGTATTATAATCACATTGCCCTGATGAGAGGAACCAGGCTTAAATGGGTCATTAGTGGCAGGAACTGAAGGGTCGTATGTGACTTACTGCTTTAATGGGATTCAACAGATGCACCCGTACTGTCTGAAGAGATTGTGTCTCCTTTCTTTCTTTTTTTTTCTAATTTTCCAAGCATCAGTGGCAAAATGGAAGGAGAGAGAGAATGAGAGAGCACTTCTCCAGGACATTAGATGTCTCATATGTTACTATCCATTTGGCATCATGGCTTGCTCTAATTGAGCACAGATTTTTTTTTTTTTTCTTCCACTCTCTTCATAACGATTATGATGTTGAATGAGAGATGGCTCCATCACACACCTCTGGAATACTAAACACCAGCAGATTTAGCTGTACATGCTTATTAGGTCAGGGAGGATGTGGGCTACCAGCATTGCCAGTGAAGGTCGTTGCTATTTTTTCCCCTTTCCAGTAACTAATCAGCCTAAAAGCTCTGCTTGTGAGGAGGTGTCCCCCTTTTAATGGAATGCCTCTTACATTAAGAACAGAAGGCCTAGTAGTTGGAGGAGTCCATGTGACCATGTCAGCTTTCATTTTTATTAAGACTTTAGGGTTATTGAGGACCATAAATGTGCCTGCTTGAACTGGGCTGGTTTTATTAGGAGGACGCCATGAGTGCAGTGAGCTTTGTGCCTTGAAGCACTTTAATGTCATTAAGAAAATGAGCCTCCTGTTAAAACACGGCCAATGTAAAGCTGGAGTTTAGTGTTTCAGATAGAAATGTCATGAAACAGAATAGTGCATGGGAATACATTATGATGTAACAAAATAATCGGTAATACCGCGTACAACACAGGAGTAACATACCTCAAGATAGCATGTTTTGTGCTAAAACGGCGCAATTGTTTAGTTTACAGTATTTGCAAAAGGACAGATGGAGAGGCTACAGTGGCAGTTCTGGAAGCATCTCCCCATGGGTTATAGCTTCAGCCTAGCTCCTAAATGAGATTATTTGCATTTAGTGTTTTGAGACCACTTTAAGGTACCTGGCATCATTCCCTCTGTTTTCTCTAATGCATATCGTAAAGTTAGGACATTTTTATACTCTTCTACTAGAAGATGCACACTCTTTAGGAAACTGCATGCAAGCACCAGCTTTCTCTTTGAATTATTAAAGTATCGTTATCATTCAGACTGTTATATAGCTTTTCTCAATTCCTTCACATGTTATCAGGACATGCAGAAGCATTGTTGCGTACACAATCAAGAATCGTATCGTTTCAATGATTTCCTGTAAACAGCATAAAATTGTTCACATTACTTGATTTGCATTTTGATGCTTCTTTCTAGCTGACTACAACCTGGCTAAACGTTTGTACAAGAACTGATTAAGAAAGCTCTTACAGAGCAATGGAAAATGGTATCAGTGATATTTTTACACCTGACAGCCTGCAATTTTAGTAGAGCTGAGTGTGGTAAACAGCACAAAAGCTTTCAGCAGAAAATTCTACAACCTTTAGTCTCTGTATTTCCACCATACATTACTGCAGTGTAGGTGAGTTTCATGATTCAGGCTGCAATGTCATGTTTAAATTGAAGCTACATGTACCTGGATCTTGCGATTGACCTTAAGCATGCGATGTGTTGTATGCACACACACACACACACACACACACACACACACACACCACTAAATATTGCTTACCTACAATGTTGAGGGAAATCTTTGAGCCCAGGGCTGTTTTTTTTCCAATTCTGGCGATATTGACTGCTTGTATGACCCCATTAAAAGTAGGTTAAAATGTATTGCACAAAGAAGTGCAGGGGGAGGAGACAAAACGCATCAGTACTTCTTCTCTAAGGCGAATGGTTGCGTTTGACCTATGGAAATTCTAAAGGTCTGCCATTCTCTGTTCTGGTCCGCTTCTTCTGAAAAGAAACCCGCCGGACTAAAGCCAGGCCAAGTTATAGATGGCTGCAGCTTGAGTAAACATTTCGAGATCATACTTTATTATGCAGGTATCATAACAGCCTCCTATCGCTACAGCCGTGCCGCCAGTAAATGTCAACCGATATCATGGAAAGAAAAAATAAATAAATGTGAATCAAGCACTCCCTGTATAGTCACTGATTATTTTATTGAATAGAGCTAAAAGCCATTGTTGTGGAAATATCATATTCTCTGGCAAGAGAAAAATCTATTGTTGAATATCCTCATCTCAGTGGTGTCAGACTTATACAGAGCCTCGGCTTGTGTCTCCCTGCAGGTTTTACGTCATGCTTTTTTGTTTATAGTTAATTTATTTAACAGGAATGGTTGAAGTAAACATTCTTACATGCAATGCAGCACATGTAACGTGTATAGAACATCTACCTCTAGCTAATTATAACAGAACATGATTGTTCAGAAAGCACTATAAGTGATATCTGCAGTGGTCTGTTCATACATGGAATAATGCGATAATGCTGCAGTATCTCTCAGATTTTAATCCTGACCAAACCTGTCATGTCAAAAAATATTTTTTTGCACATGCACGAATCTGAAAAGATTACATTGTACTTTAACTTCTATAAAATGGCTAGTAAAAATAACCCCAGATAATATACATCCTGTCTGAATAGGTGTTTTTCTAAAGATTGCATTATATTCTATTGAAGGTTTTTTTTTTTTTATTTAGTAAAAATGCACTGCAGGAAGCACAGAATATTGGAAACAGAACAATAAAATATAGACAATGTTTAAAAGGATTTGTCAAAGAAGTGAGGCTACTAATGATCAGTGCAAATCACACAGCCACAAGCTTCACAACAACTGCATTTAATAAAGGTCAAAATTATCAGTTTGTATTAAAGTGAGGTTTAAGTAGTACATGATGCATCGTAAAGACACTCCCAGGTTTGTGCCTTATACAGAGATTGCTTATCTGATGTGACTCCATCATAATTACTGCAGACGTCCTCCAGCAACATTACTTAACAGACACGTGTCTAGAAATCTTCTCCCATTCCATCTGTAGTTACGATGAGAGGACAAGCTTCATACAAGCTGTTTGTACAATTACAGGTGATGATGTAAAAAAAAAAATAATATAAATTGGAACAAATGTATACATCTGGCCGCTTCAGTTTTAATACTAACGGGTAGTTTTCTCTTAGACCAGCCTCAGTTCTCTGTTGGCATGGATTCAACTCTAGAAACTGTTGTGTGTGAAAATAGCAGATCATCCGTTTCTAAAATATTCAAACCAGTTTATTTCATCTCCATGGCAACCATCATCTCCATTCTGATGTTTGATGTGAGCATTAACTGAAGATCATGACCTTATTTTTATGGTTATTTTTGCATTGCACTGTTGCTACATGATTGTCTAATTGATTAATTGAGCAGGTGTACAAGCAATCAAAAGGTCTCTTAGGTTTACACAGAACAGTGCAAGGAAAAATAAAAAAGACATGAGAGGCAAACAGAAACGTCTTGTTGATGAGAGAGGTCAGAGACGAATGGCCAGACTGGTTTGAGCTGACAGAAAATCTACTCAAATAACCAGTCTTTATAACTGTAGTGAGAGCATCTCGAAAAGCAAAACATGTCGAACCTTGAGGCAGATGTGTTACAATGGCAGAAGACCACACACCCACACACATATATATATATATATATATATATATATATATATATATACACAGTGGTGTGAAAAAGTGTTGGCCCCCTTCCTGATTTCTTATTTTTTTTGCATGTTTGTCACACTTAATGTTTCAGATAATCAAACACATTTAAATATTAGTCAAAGATAACACAAGTAAACACATCATGCAGTTTTTAAATGAAGGTTTTTATTATTAAGGGAAAACAAATTCCAAAACTACATGGCCCTGTGTGAAAAAGTGTTTGCCCCCTAAGCCTAATAATTCAATTCAATTCAATTTTATTTGTATAGCGCTTTTAACAAAGAGCATTGTCTCAAAGCAGCTTTACAGAACATAAGAAACAATAAACATACAAACAAACAGTCCTAGATGTTAGACAAAATTTTCCCTAGTGAGCGAGCCTGAGGTAATAACTGGTTGGTCCACCCTTAGCAGCAACAACTGCAATCAAGCGTTTTCCATAACTTGCAATGAGTCTGTTACAGCGCTGTGGAGGAATTTTGGCCCACTCATCTTTGCAGAAATGTTGTAATTCAGCCACATTGGAGAGTTTTCAAGCATGAACCACCTTTTTAAGGTCATGCTACAGCATCTCAATGGGATTGAGGTCATGACTTTGACTAGGCCACTCCAAAGTCTACATTTTGTTTTTCTTCAGCCATTCAGAGGTGGACTTGCTGGTGTGTTTTGGATCATTGTCCTGCTGCAGAACCCAAGTTCGCTTCAGCTTGAGGTCACAAACAGATGGCCGGACATTCTCCTTCAGGATTTTTTGGTAGACAGCAGAATTCATGGTTCCATTTATCACAGCAAGTCTTCCAGGTCCTGAAGCAGCAAAACAGCCCCAGACCATCACACTACCACCACCATATTTTACTGTTGGTATGATGTTCTTTTTCTGAAATGCGGTGTTACTTTTACGCCAGACGTAATGGGACACAAACCTTACAAAAAGTTAAATTTTTCTCTCGTCAGTCCACAGAGTATTTTCCCAAAAGTCTTGGGGATCATCAAGATGTTTTCTGGCAAAACTGAGACGAGCCTTTATGTTCTTTTTGCTCAGCAGCGGTTTTCGTCTTGGAACTCTGCCATGCAAACCATTTTCGCCCAGTCTCTTTCTTATGGTGGAGTCATGAGTACTCACCTTAACTGAGGCAAGTGAGGCCTGCAGTTCTTTGGATGTTGTTGTGGGGTCTTTTGTGACCTCCTGGATGAGTTGTCGCTGCGCTCTTGGGGTAATTTTGGTCGGCCGGCCACTCCTGGGAAGGTTCTTGTTCATGTTTTTGCCATTTGTAGATAATGGCTCTCATTGTGGTTCGCGGCAGTCCCAAAGCTTTAGAAATGGCTTTATAACCTTTTCCAGACTGATAGATCTCAATTACTTTCTTTCTCATTTGTTTTTGAATTTCTTTGGATCTCGGCATGATGTCTAGCTTTTGAGGTTCTTTTGGTCTACTTCACTTTGTCAGGCAGGTCCTATTTAATTGTGTTCTTGATTGCGAATATTTGTGGCAGTAATCAGGCCTGGGTGTGGCTAGAGAAATTGAACTCTGGTGTGATAAACCACAGTTATATTTTAACGGGGGGGTCACACAGGGCCATGTAGTTTTGGATTTTGTTTTCCCTTAATAATAAAAACCTTCATTCAAAAACTGCATGATGTGTTTACTTGTGTTATCTTTGACTAATATTTAAATGTGTTTGATTATATATTATTATTATATATATATATATATATATATAAAATATATATATATATATATATATATATATATATATATATATATATATATATATATACACACACACACATTTCTGGCATTTTGGCAGACGCCCTAATCCAAAGCGACTTTTTTATTTTATTTAATTTTATACAACTGAGAACCTGAGGGCTAAGGGCCTAGCAGTGGCTGCTTGGTGGACCTGGGATTCGAACTCACATCCTACTGATCAGTAGTAATTATATCTTTTTTTTTTTTTTTTCAGATATATTGTGTTGCGAACCATGTGCATTTCTTTATGGCCTCAATTTGGCCATTTTACATTGGATACCTCTAGCGTAAAATTCCAAGTCACAAAACACAAATCATCTCGAACCGATCCTATGAACCTGACAGTGAGTTCAGTGTTTTTAATAGTCTCACCTGTCACAGTATCTGAATCCAGTAAAGTATCTTTGGGAAGTGGTAGAATGGAAGATATGCAGCATAAACGAGCAGCTGACAAATATAGAAACCTTCCTCTGAGATTCTGCTCCAAAATCAGGAAATCCATACCATGAATATTTGAGGCTGCTCTGAGAAAATGGTTTCTACCCAGTATTATAATGGTGTTTCTAATAAAGTGTCAGGTGAGGGTGTATATACTTCTGTTATATTGTTCTGTTTGTATTTCTAGCGGTAGAGTATCCCATAGCTCTGTGTTTTTAAAATGAAGACTAACCAAAGGCTGTTCTGAGTGCTTGAAGTCTACAGACGCCGCTTACTGTCAGCTCTGGCCTCAGCTGAAATTTCGCTGCTTTACATGCAACTTTTCCACTCACTTCTTCACAGACTGACACTCTGATGCTTGCTGTCTTGTCTGTTCCAATCCTGCTGCTTCACTGCAAAGATAACTAGTGAACATATGTTGACTATAGGTCAATTCAACAAATTTCTCATCATAGGATTATGATAAATGCATTAGACTATTAAGAATCTTAATTCTATTTTTAGACTTCTTCTCATTTCATGCTTGAAATTGTTTTATAATCGTAATTGTTTAATAATCTCGTTTGTTTTACTATAATCTCAGAACAAGATCTATTTAATAAATTTGACTATGTTCTAGATATATTCATTTAATAATGATTATTATTTTAATAATAATACTTTTTGCACTGGATGTCTCATTGATAATGTCTTCAACTAGTTTTTTTTAAATAATAAACATTTGTTATGAAAACATAGTTTTATGTATCCAACATAAAGTCTCTAATTTCATTCATTGTCTACCGCTTATCCAATCTGTTCTCAAGTCACGGGGAGCCTGTGCCTATCTCAGGTGTCATTGGGCATCAAGGCAGGATACACCCTGGACAGAGTGCCAACCCATCACAGGGCACACACAATAACGAGATGCTAATCAACCAACAATGCATGTCTTTGGACTGGAAGAAACCCCCAAGGCACGGGGAGAACATGCAAACTCCACACACGCACATGGCGGAAGCGGGAATCGAACCCACCAACCCTGGAGGTGTGAGGCAAACGTGCTAACCACCAAGCCACCGTGCTGCCCAAGGCTCTAATTTACTTAGTACTATTTCAGTACTTTTTCTCTTTTGGTAAAAATGTTTAATCTTGCCCCAAAGAGTCAATGATATTTAAATGAGCTCAAAATGAAGGGAATTAGTTTTTGTATGACGGAAACACCAGTGAAGCATGAGCAGAAAGTGAAGATGCTGGCTGTTGCTGTATGCAGATACTCTGTTTTTGTCACAGCACAGAATGCATGAAGAATAGGCTGTGATGGCAGATAGAAAATGAAAGAGCAAGGTATAAAGAGGAACCATATATCCTGGATGTGGTATAGCTCAAAACTCAGCTTCCACAGAAACAACGCAGTGACAGATTGCCAGTCTGTGGGAGTATAGTTCATTCAGAGACTGTAGCCATCACTCTGCGGCAGCCTTGCTGCAGCCGCTCGAGTCTATAAAGTGTAGTACAAAGAGCAGGAAGCAGCCGCTTTGTAGCACTCCTTCCCAGTGCTGTTAGTGCAACAACTCTGCAGTGCGATTTTTAGTGCTTTCACACTTTAACTAATCTTAGCACCTAATTATTAAACCATGTATGAGCTGTACATGTTGTACTACAACAGGAAACACACAGAATTACAGTGTATACTGGCATGTAAGCAGGCTACTGTTTGAAACCTGAGCTCACCTGTTCATGGAGATCTTTCACTCTATTAGAACAATAAATAAACTGATCAGCGTGTTCAAGAATAGTGAAACCACAGGTGCTGGATTTCAGGTCAGTTAATAGTTACAAAAAAGAAACTTAAAGATTTGAATCTTATGTATAATCATTACATTTAAACCCAGATTAAGATATCACATTGAGGACTTGCTTTGAGGGGGGAATCGGAGGCTAACCTTAACCCTATCACCTAGCACCAAAATTGGAGAGTTGAATTTTGGTAAAACAATGCTTGGTCAGGGATAATGATGATCCTATTAAGGAAGCGGGCAAATATATATTCAATGTACAATATTCAATAGACAAATTCACTAATCAAGTTTTCAGATACCCAATAAATTGTGTTAAGGTTGGTTTTTCCAGGACTCGGACTTGACTAGTCAAATTTGGTTTACAAAAGTCTCTTAAAAAATTAATAAAGTAATAAAAGTGAAGTATCTGCATTACCCATTATAGTCCAAAAAGAGAGACTGTTGACTGATTGAACTCTCCTTAGCTTTTATACATCTTCCAGTAAACCCAAAAAATGTACTTCTGAGGAAATAAATTCTTCTTCTTCTTCTTCTTCTTCTTCTTCTTCCTCTTCTTCTTCTTCTTCTTCTTCTTCTTCTCTTACATTAACAATTCCTAAATAATACAAGGAACTATCTTGCTGACCTCCCTTCAGCATGACAGATTGTTCCTTTTTATTTTCAGGCCAGTGGTGCGGGCAGTTACTACCTACATAGCATAATTTAAAATCTTCCTTTTAATTAAACTTTTTATTCTTAGATGAAATTTGGGGGAATATTAAAAAATTCCCCCCCCCCCCCCCCAAATTGACTTCTCATGTCAAAAACATTTGAGCAATTTGAGCTGCTCGTTTGTATCCCGAGAAAACAAAAGGGGTAAAAAGAAAAAACACATCTGGCAACCCATACTGCACAACATTGTACTGGTTTACTATTTCAGTGTACATGGATATCAGTTTTTCACTGCAATCAAATCACTAGAGCTCACTCACCTATATCACTTGCCTTGATCACTCAAATTATAGGCAGTCTCAGGTTTTTTCTCCTACACAGACAAACCATAACAATGAAGAAACACAGCAGGGTTTAATCTAAGCAGACTAAACAATGTATATGAAAAATTAGCTGACAGAACTTTTTTTTTGGTGTTCACTCATTTCTCCAAGACTCATCTCTGCAAGTGCAAGACAATCAGTGATGGTATTTAATTAGTTTTCTGAGACGTTTTATGATTTCTGTTATTATGCGCAATGCTTAATGACACGGCAACTTAGCAGCTACAGCATTGGTGACAGAAACTGTGAACAGCCACAAGTAAGAAAAGGGCTTGAAATTTTAATTCTTTTTAATTTTTCCATTTGCTTTTAAACCGGGTCCCCAGGGGTGGTAATATTAAACATTCTGACCAGAGTGGGTGCAAAAGTGCTGTTCTGCTGCTGCCACATGTCCGGTTGAACCATTTCACTCATTCTAGGGCAGGTGCATTAATTTGATATAAGATGACAATAACTGCTGTGCAAGAATAAGTAAAAATTGGCTCACCCTTAACCAAAATCATAGTCATATGCCACTGTTATGTGTGTAAATTATGCTTTCCTCCAGAGAAAAACAGATCTCTACTATAATTTGTCCCTAAAAATGTATTTCCTTAGTGATAGACACTCATTTATTACAGCTATTTTAAGGCACGTTGGATTTTGCCAGCAATTTCAGGCCAACATTCGTGACCATTCTCAAGGTTTTCAGAACATATAATGCAAATCTTTCTACTGGCTGACCGCTTTGCTGGACAGCTGGTCACTTTAGTTCAACACTTTTTAACATGTGAAAACAGCAAGAAATATTGGCACATGGCTACAGATAATTAAACCTTACAAGGACGAAATACAACAGCAGCTATGAAAGCAGCTGCCAGGGGTTATAAATGGCTTTGAACGAGCCATGAATGGATTATTCTGCAGTGTCATCTTTACTTTACAAATTAAGTAATCACCTATATTGAAGAAGAGCTGAGGGAATGCATGGCGTATTATTGCAATAATCCAGTAGCAATATTTATTGCTTCGATATTATTCCCCATGCTTGTTATATGTGAGCGTTAATTTGTGGTTGTCTTCAAATAGGTTTGCCACTGGAGCTTATCTCTTTACAGCGTGTTACTCGTAGCCCACATTCAGTGCTGAAGTACACATTTCTGTCTGGTTTCTTCTGAGACGGCACCTTTCCTCACCGCTCTCATTCTGCAGCCTCCTCCACACTTCTCTCCATCTCTCTTTCTCATGTCCCATGTGAGAGAGCAGCTTCTGTGAAAAGCATCCATTATGGCTGGATGCATAGTCGCCTGTGTTGTGAGCGAGGGAGCTGGCACTCCTCAATGCCCACCTGCACAGGAAGCCCAAACACTAAGAGCGTGACAGCTGAATACCCCATTCCTCCCCTTCCAATACCCCCTCCTCCTTTGCCTCGCCGTTCGTGTCAACCGGCTCTTTGTCTGCATCTGATAACATCAAACATGACCAAAAGAAGACCGTTCTAGTTAAAAGAACCCAACACTATCCATCCCTCTGTGTCTCTCTTGTGAAAAAAACAAACATTAAGGATCAATATTAAAACAATTCAAATGGACCTAGTATATAATTTTGAGGGTCTCCAATATTCTAGCACTACTCCATGCACCTAGACTAGACTAATAACCATGTAAGGGATAAACCACGGCAGGACATACTTTTATAGGAAAATAATCCTGTGCTTAGAGGTGTATTATTTCTCTATTACCATAGCAGTTCTCCAACTATTGTGATTTTTAATTTTAAGAAACGTTGCTTTATGCTTTTTAAACAAGAAAGCATAAATTCCTCTATTTTGAAAACTTTTACATGGTGTAAAAACTTATTGACCTTTAAAAAACACAGATATGGATTAAGGGAAAGCACATGAAGATATCATTAGAATTTTTAAAAAATGAAAAAATAATCCACAGCTTCAGAATTAAGAATTCAACAGTGGTGTTGGTATAAATGGTCGATTAGATTAGATTCATCTTTATTGTCAGTGTGCAGAATACAAGCACAAAGCCAAGGAAAAGCATCGATGCATTCAGGGTAGCATGACATTACTTAGCAGCCAGTGAACGAGTTCACGTGTAATCTGTTTCATTAACAGCGGAATAGATGTTATGAGGTCTCCTGTGTGGATTCGGCTGATGAAACTAGGGCATGTTGAATATTCTTTTTTTTTTTCCCTAGTAAGAGCTGCAAACCATCATGACCTGCTCTCTTTCCCATTGGTCTCAGCCCTGTTTCCTTCCATACAGAAAAAAACTACACCCATCAACCAAATCATCAGCCTGAATCATAGTGTGTTCTCACAATGTAGAGCTGCACCTAGAGACATGGGCTTTGGCACTCTGCTCCACTTTTATATTCACACCGAACGAGCTGTTGTTTCTCTCCCTCTCTCTATATTTCTTTCTCTCTCATGGATGCAAGCTCTTTCTCTCTCTCTCTCTCTCTCTCTCTCTCTCTCTCTCTCTTTTTCCCCGTTCACCGTTGCCATTAAAATTACCCGAGCTGTTCTCTTCTCATGTTATTTTCACTCAAGTGCTCTCCAGCTCCTTCACAGATAAGGGATGATATTTCTTTCTCATTATTGGTCATTGCTTATGATTAACAAATATTCATGGAAACAAAGACCCCTCTGTTTTGCGACATCATCTCAGCCTAATGAAAATAATTAGAATCAGGACTGAAAAAAATTATGGGTGTCGCCCCCCCCCAAAAAAAAAATAACCCGAAGCCAATTTCGTAAGCTGTGGGTTTCTGTGGTGCACACGGCAGACTAAATCGTGTCATGTGGAGCAGCTCTGATGTGTTGCGACCTGTGGAGGGTATACCATCTGGACTATTAAAACCTGAGGAACATGGCTGCTATAAAGCACAAAACAGGGCGTTTGCTTTTGTTGCACACCAGCATTCTGCAAAATGAATGCTGTGTTCATTGCAGAGAGGGCTGTTAGTGCTCAAGTAAATCCCAAACGGAGGAAACTTCCATAAACATGCTGAGTAGCAAAAACTATACATACAAAAAAACAGTGCAATGCCTGCTTGACAAAAGCGTAAATCTTAAGCCCCCAAGTGTGCAGTGTTGCAGAAGATTTTTAGCTTGGGAAAAGATATCAAGTTTAACAATTAAATATCCAGAGCAATGAAATATACAGATTGTTCTAGAACAATTGCCAGTGAAATTTATGGATTGCTCCAGAACTAGGCTAAATATATGAATATACAAAGCAATATACAGTGGGGCAAAAAAGTATTTAGTCAGCCACCAATTGTGCAAGTTCTCCCACTTAAAAAGATGAGAGAGGCCTGTAATTTTCATCATAGGTACACTTCAACTATGAGAGACAGAATGAGAAAAAAAAATCCAGAAAATCACATTGTCTGATTTTTAAAGAATTTATTTGCAAATTATGGTGGAATCTAGCCATGGGGGTCACAGTCCAGTGACTTCTGTGCCGGTCCCAAGCCCGGATAAATAGAGAGGGTTGCGTCAGGAAGGGCATCCGGCGTAAAACATTGCCAAATTTAACCATGCGAATCGTCAGTACGAATTTCATACCGGATCGGTCGAGGCCCGGGTTAACAACGACCGCCATCGGCGCCGTTGACCTACAGGGCGCCGGTGGAAATTGGGCTACTGTTGGTCGAAGAAGTAGAGGAGGGAGGAGAGTGCGCAGACAGAGAGAGAAGAGGAAAGGTAAGAGTGTAGGACTGAGAATAGGAACTCTGAATGTTGGTACTATGACAGGGAAAGGTAGAGAGCTGGCTGATGTGATGGAGAGAAGGAAGGTGGATATACTGTGTGTACAGGAGACCAGGTGGAAGGGTAGCAAGGCTCGTAGTATAGGAGCAGGATTCAAGCTGTTTTATTATGGTGTGGATAGTAAGAGAAATGGGGTAGGTATGGTCCTGAAGGAGGAGTTTGTGAGGAATGTCCTGGAGGTGAAGAGAGTGTCAGACAGGGTGATGAGTCTGAAGTTAGAGATTGAAGGGGTGATGTTGAATGTTGTTAGTGGTTATGCCCCACAGGTAGGTTGTGAGTTGGAGGAGAAAGAGAGATTCTGGAGTGAATTAGATGAGGTGATGGAGAGTATTCCCACGGGTGAGAGAGTGGTGATAGGAGCGGATTTTAATGGACATGTTGGTGAGGGGAACACAGGTGATGAGGAGGTGATGGGCAAGTTTGGAGTTAAGGAAAGGAACCTTGAAGGACAGATGGTAGTGGACTTTGCTAAGAGGATGGACATGGGTGTGGTTAACACTTATTTTCAGAAGAGGGAGGAGCATAGAGTGACTTACAAGAGTGGAGGTAGGAGCACACAGGTAGACTACATCCTATGTAGAAGAGGCAATCTGAAAGAGATTAGTGACTGTAAAGTGGTAGTGGGAGAGAGTGTAGCCAGACAGCATAGGATGGTGGTGTGTAGGATGACTTTGATGGTCTGTAAGAAGAAGAGGTCAGAGATAGAGAAGAAAACCAAGTGGTGGAAGCTGAAAAAGGAGGAATGTTGTGAGGAATTTAGACAGAAGTTGAGGCAGGCTCTGGGTGGTCAGGTAGTGCTGCCAGATGACTGGGAAACTACAGCAGAAGTGATCAGGGAGACAGGGAGAAAGGTGCTGGGTGTGTCATCTGGAAGGAGGAAAGAAGATAAGGAGACTTGGTGGTGGAATGAGGAAGTTCAGGATAGTATCCAGAGAAAGAGGTTAGCCAAGAAGAAGTGGGACATGGACAGGACTGAAGAGAATAGACAGGAATACAAGGAGTTACAGCGCAGAGTGAAGAGGGAGGTGTCTAAGGCCAAGCAGAAGGCATATGACGAGTTGTACACTAGGTTAGACACTAGAGAAGGAGAGAAGGACTTGTACAGGTTAGCTAGGCAGAGGGATCGAGATGGGAAGGATGTGCAGCAAGTTAGAGTTATTAAGGATAGAGATGGAAGGGTGCTCACAAGTGAGGAGAGTGTACAGAGGAGATGGAAGGAATACTTTGAGGAGCTGATGAATGAGGAAAATGAGAGGGAAAAAAGAGTAGAAGGGGTGAACTCTGTGGAACAGAAAGTAGATAAGATTAGAAAGGATGAAGTCAGGAAGGCTTTGAAGAGGATGAAAAGTGGAAAGGCAGTTGGTCCTGATGACATTCCGGTGGAGGTCTGGAAGTGTCTAGGAGAGGCAGCAGTGGAATTTTTAGCTAGTTTGTTCAACAGGGTTTTAGAGAGTGAGAGGATGCCTGAGGAATGGAGAAGAAGTGTGTTAGTGCCGATCTTTAAGAATAAGGGTGACGTGCAGAGTTGCAGTAACTATAGGGGGATAAAGTTGATGAGCCATACAATGAAGGTATGGGAAAGAGTAGTGGAAGCTAGGTTAAGGAAGGTAGTGGAAATTTGTGAGCAGCAGTATGGCTTCATGCCCAGAAAGAGCACAACAGATGCAATTTTTGCTCTGAGGATTTTGATGGAGAAGTATAGGGATGGTCAGAAGGAGTTGCACTGTGTGTTTGTAGACTTGGAGAAAGCGTATGACAGGGTGCCAAGAGAAGAGCTGTGGTACTGTATGAGGAAGTCAGGAGTAGCGGAGAAGTATGTCAGAGTGGTGCAGGACATGTATGAGAGGAGCAGGACAGTGGTGAGGTGTGCTGTAGGTCAGACAGAGGAGTTCAATGTGGAGGTGGGACTGCATCAGGGATCGGCTCTGAGCCCCTTCCTGTTTGCTATAGTGATGGACCAGTTGTCAGAGGAGGTCAGACAGGAGTCTCCTTGGACAATGATGTTTGCAGATGACATTGTGATCTGTAGTGAGAGCAGGGAGCAGGTGGAGGAAAACCTGGAGAGGTGGAGGTTTGCACTGGAGAGAAGAGGAATGAAGGTCAGTCGTAGTAAGACTGAGTACATGTGTGTGAATGAAAGGGAGGGAAGTGGAACAGTAAGGTTACAGGGTGAAGAGGTGAAGAAGGTACAGGAGTTTAAGTACTTGGGGTCAACAGTCCAGAGTAATGGAGAGTGTGGGAAAGAGGTAAAGAAGCGAGTGCAGGCAGGTTGGAATGGGTGGAGAAAGGTGTCGGGAGTTCTGTGTGATCAGAAAATATCAGCGAGAATCAAGGGGAAGGTGTACAGGACAGTGGTGAGACCGGCCATGCTGTATGGTTTAGAGACAGTGTCACTGAGGAAGAGACAGGAGTCAGAGCTAGAGGTAGCAGAGCTGAAGATGTTGAGGTTCTCTTTGGGAGTGACAAGATTGGACAGAATTAGGAATGAGTACATCAGAGGGACAGCTCATGTTGGACGTTTGGGGGACAAAGTTAGGGAGGCCAGATTAAGATGGTTTGGACATGTTCAGAGGAGGGACAGTGAGTATATTGGTAGGAGAATGTTGGACATGGGGCTGCCAGGCAGGAGGCAAAGAGGAAGGCCAAAGAGGAGGTATATGGATGGAATTAATGAGGATATGAAGCTAGTGGGTGCAAGTGTTGAGGATGCAGAAGATAGGGATAGGTGGAGAGAGATGATTCGCTGTGGCGACCCCTGAAGGGAAAAGCCGAAAGAAGAAGAAAGAAGATTTGCAAATTATGGGGGAAAATAAGTATTTGGTCCCCTACAAAAAAAGCAAGATTTCTGGCTCTCACAGACCTGTAACTTCTTCTTTAAGAGGCTCCTCTGTCCTCCACTCGTTACCTGTATTAATGGCCCCTGTTTGAACTCGTTATCAGTATAAAAGACACCTGTCCACAACCTCAAACAGTCAGACTCCAAACTCCACTATGGCCAAGACCAAAGAGCTGTCAAAGGACACCAGAAACAAAATTGTAGACCTGCACCAGGCTGGGAAGATTGAATCTGCAGTAGGTAAGCAGCTTGGTGTGAAGAAATCAACTGTGGGAGCAATTATTAGAAAATAGAAGACATACAAGACCACTGATAATCTCCCTCGATCTGGGGCTCCACGCAAGATCTCACCCCGTGGGGTCAAAATGATCACAAGAACGGTGAGCAAAAATCCCAGAACCACAGGGGGGGGACCTAGTGAATGACCTGCAGAGAGCTGGGACCAAAGTAACAAAGGCTACCATCAGTAACACACTACGCCGCCAGGGACTCAAATCCTGCAGTGCCAGACGTGCCCCCCCTGCTTAAGCCAGTACATGTCCGGGGGCCCCTCTGAAGTTTGCTAGAGAGCATTTGGATGATCCAGAAGAGGATTGGGAGAATGTCATATGGTCAGATGAAACCAAAATAGGGAACTTTTTGGTAAAAACTCAGCTTGTGTTTGGAGGAGAAAGAATGCTTAGTTGCATCCAAAGAACACCATACCTACTGTGAAGCATGGGGGTGGAAACATCATGCTTTGGGGCTGTTTTTCTGCAAAGGGACCAGGACGACTGATCCGTGTAAAGGAAAGAATGAATGGGGCCATGTATCGTGAGATTTTGAGTAAAAACCTCCTTCCATCAGCAAGGGCATTGAAGATGAAACGTGGCTGGGTCTTTCAGCATGACAATGATCCCAAACACACCGCCCGGGCAACGAAGGAGTGGCTTCGTAAGAAGCATTTCAAGGTCCTGGAGTGGCCTAGCCAGTCTCCAGATCTCAACCCCATAGAAAATCTTTGGAGGGAGTTGAAAATCCGTGTTGCCCAGCGACAGCCCCAAAACATCACTGCTCTAGAGGAGATCTGCATGGAGGAATGGGCCAAACTACCAGCAACAGTGTGTAAAAACCTTGTGGTGACTTACAGAAAACGTTTGACCTCTGTCATTGCCAACAAAGGGTATATAACAAAGTATTGAGATGAACTTTTGTTATTGACCAAATACTTATTTTCCATCATAATTTGCAAATAAATTCTTTAAAAATCAGACAATGTGATTTTCTGGATTTTTTTTTCTGTCTCTCATAGTTGAAGTGTACCTATGATGCAAATTACAGGCCTCTCTCATCTTTTTAAGTGGGAGAACTTGCACAATTGGTGGCTGACTAAATACTTTTTTGCCCCACTGTATATGTATATATATGTTCCAAAACAACCTTGTTCTAGAACATTACCTTGTTCGATATATGGACGATTCCAGAAAGCTGAAGATTTTGAAGTGATCAGAATCACCAATTCAATATATGAGTTGTTCTAGAGCAGCTAAACTAAAGGAGATATCTTTTATATTGTTTGATTTGTCAAAAAAACAAAATAGATGAAATAGCAGTAACATTCCTGGGGTTGTTCTTGCAAGTGTTTTTGAAAGTCAGATATTAAATATTCTGTGTATATTGTATGCTACAGGCTAAAAGCCTGCAATGTTTGTGGGTAATTCTGTTTCTTCAGGAATATTAAAGAAGTCTTCTCTAACAGATAGCCAAAGAAAATCTGTTATTTATATTTGTTTTCTTTTTTTTTATCAGTTAATGAAAATAATACATCAAAATGTTGCTATTAACATGCCTCATCAAATATGAAGAGATAAATCTTCTAATTAAACAAACACAACAGGACCACATGTTTGGACCATATGATTTTCTACATTGACACGTTGTTGTCAGATTTCTGCTCACGTGAGTGGTGACAGATGCTGTAACGTTTAGTAAACACCTGTCACGGGTTAAAAACGTCATCATCCATCATAAAAGAATTCACGTATTACTCACCTGGAAAATAGAGGCTTTATTCCATATATTTGAACAAGCCATGTACAGATCATGTACCCAGGAAGCAGGTGGGTTTTAATAAAAAAAATATAATAAAAAACAGTTGCATTCTATTCAGATTAACAACTAATTTCTCTTTGGCTCAGGCTATTAATGTAATGATGTGGGGGGGACAGTTCTCATGTAGGAATAATAACAGCTGAAAGCAATGGCAATGTAATATTCCACTGCCAAAGCTTCACACGTTCTTCTTTAACCTTTAACAACTTAAAATGTCTGTACTTCTCATCCAGTTACTGCTTCAATAATGCGATTGCTTTGGTGCTTCACTGGCTATTACCTTGTATCAGTTGACTTGAAGCAGTTAAGGCTCTTTTTAGCTTTTTTAAGGCTTAAATTTTTTTTTTTCTTTGGCTCAGCCTTGACTTGACAGCAAGTGATATTATCTTGAATGTAGTCAAATGTATCTACTATTTCTTCTTATAAGATGTTTAAGCCTATTTCTAGGCATATTTTACCATTTTTGAGCTTTATATTGCATTTACAGCATTTGGCAGGTGCCCTTCTCCAGAGCGACTTACATCTCACTTATATAACTGAGCACTTGAGGCTAAGGGCTTTGCTCAAGGGCCCAGGAGCAGCAGCTTGTCAGTGATGGGATTTAAACTCACAACCTTCCAATCAGTAGTCCAGCATCGTAACTACTGAGCTACCACTTATATTTTCTTATACTACTGGCAGATCATTTTGCTTTTTTTCTAAAAATTGATACTTAAAGAATAAGAATAAGAAAAATAATCTGCCAATAGAACAAGAAAATGTAATGCTTAAAAATAGTAAAGTTTGTCTAAATTAGCTTCACTAATCTGAGGTTTGCTTTCTAGTAATCTTTTAATATGAAATACTAAACTGTATTCAAGTGCTTGCATTCGAACTGCCGGACGTGACAATTGGCTTAAAAATATTTGTAGTAGTTAGTTTACCTTCTTTGCACAACTGCTTGCACACGCAGGTTCCTATGCAATGGCTGAATAGAAGTAATACATGGTATAGTCATTCATGTTCTTTCTAGTAACAATCTATCTAGAGCATCCCATTGGTTGGAAAGTGGTGTGCTGAAAAATTTCTTTGACAAAGGCGAATATATTTATTGCTAAACCAAAAGTTTGTGGACACCTGAACATCACACCCAAATGTGCACGTTGAACACCCCGTTACAGATTTATTCCCCCTTTGCTAACATCCACTCTTCTTAGAAGGCTTTCCATTAGATTTTGGATTGTAGCTTTGGGGATTTGCTCATTCAACTACAAGAGCATTAGTGAGATCCGGCACTGATGTTCGGCGAGAAAGCCTGGCGCTCAGTTGGCATTCCAGATTATCTCGAAGTTGTTCAGTGGGTCTAGGCCAGGTGTTGTGTAGGACAATCAAGGTCTTTCGCTCCAGCCTTGGCACATCACGTCTTCATGAAGCTCACTTTGTTCAGAGGGGCATTGTCATGCTGGAGCAGGTTTGGGACTTTTTCGGCGAGTGAAGGGAAATGTAAATACTACAGCATACAAACACATTTTCATTTGCTTCCTTTTACATAACTTTATGGCTGCTGTTTGGAGAAGGCCCACAAATTGGAGGGATATATTTGCAATTGCCTACGGTGCGATTTCATTTCCTCTCTATCTATCTCTTTTTAGATATTCAATATCACACACAAAATGACAGAACAATTTTTTTTCGAAAAACCCCAAATTCAGGTGACTTACTAAGCAAGCTGTTTAGATTGAAACAAGCTGCTGATGCTGAATCTTATCAAGATGTATAATGAACCAAATGGTTTGTGACAGGTTTTTTCTAGCTTTGAAATTTAGGAAAGAATACTGAATACTAAAGGTTGCATTCTTTAAAAAAAATTGCTAAATATAGTAAATATAAATATACTAAAAAGCTCTTAGCTGTTGTAGAAACGAAGCTTTTCCATACCACAGAGGCCTCCATGTACAACCCCTTTAGAAAGTAAATAATGTATAATTAATCCCGAACGTCTTGAATCCTGTTTTAGGAGTGTATGTGATGTGTGTTTAAATGAATTCCCAATTCAAAGTGATACAATCTGCTGAAAATGAACAGATCCATATGCTACACCAAGAGACGGCGTGTACTATAGTTAGTTAGAAACTTCATTGTACCAGTTGGGAAATTATTTTCTCCCTAAGGTATCATTAACAAATTTCTTGCTATAACAAGACACATTCTCACTCAAAATATCTTGCTATAACATGAGCACATAGCAAACATAAGAAGCACCAGCACTGATTAGAGGCCTGAATGCCATTACATTGTATCTAGAAGAATATGAGGAATTCTGTGACGCAGTCGGTTCCGAGAAATACGATTTTTTGGAAAGCAGGTTAAAATTGCTTCACTGAAAGAGTAATGTGTTTGAGTTGTGTCATGATTGTTGCACAGGGTAAAATGTGTCCTTTTTCTGAACCCCTGTTCCCTAAAATATCTGCGGACAGCCCCGTTTCATTACATGCCACTGTGAGTAATTAATGCTTAAATGCAGCTTGGCCTTGTATCTGTATGTGCAGCTACAGCTGGTGTCTGGAGTGCACGAGCCAGGAACCTTCCTACAGAGAGCAGCAGGCCATTAGATATGGACAATTTTTTTCATACATTTGTTTATCAGACTCACACTGAGCAGAAGAGCTAGCTGTCTCAGTCAGATAGACACACGTAGGCGCTCCCCTGAGCGTTCCAGGACTCTTCTGAATCGGTAAAGGCTTCATTAGCCACAACCAGCTTCTCTGCAGAAGGAACATCTGTTTGCTAACTGCTAGCGTCGTTACCCAGCCCTCTCCGTCTGCCTTATTGCCGGCATGGTCCCATGTCTGTTAATAGAATCCTCATTAGGAGGCTGCTTCTTGATGGAGAACAGTGCAAGTGCATGGCAAAACTCTCCCACTGGTGTCTATCATGACAAGAGCGCCTAACTATGATTTTGTTCAAAGACCACTGAAATAAACCCAGCTCGACCCCAGTTGGAAGTGAATGGGTTGGCTTCTACCCCTCCGCAGAGAGTTTTGTCAGTTTAGCTGTGTCTGTGTCAGCACCGATTCACTCCTGTTAGGTACCAAGTCGCACAGTAGCTCCGATCTAAAGATAATAGGCTCTGACCAGAAACAACACTTGCTCCCTCCATGACTCCTCGGCAGCAAGGTCAGAGCTTTTTTTTTTTTTTCACAGCTTACTTCAGGCGCACGGTGAGTGGAGTCGCTCGAGCATTGCCACAATCGCACCGCAATTTGATGAGAGCCAGAGCAAAGTCAATTTCTCAGTGTCACAACTGATAAAACTCAGATGCAAACTGACCAAATGGGGCATACCAAAGAGGGAGCTCAGGATGTGTGATCGCAACACCGCAGGATCAACAGCATATGTGGCTGTTTGTTAGCAAGGCTAAAAAATCTTTTAGGCTGAAATATCAAGAGGTCAGAGAGCTCACTGAAAGGCAATTAGCCTTATTACCTGGTGTGCTCAGCCGTCAGCTTCATTGGGAATCAAGCGGCCACTGCTGGGGTTTAGGTGGATAATTGTTAAAGCCAGGTGGGAGCTGGGTGTTGTTTTCATGCCCTGTCATAATAATGAAAGCATTGGATGGGCGGATAATCACATAGAAAGCTCACCTGCCCATACCTGTATCTAGTCTAGCCCCAGAGGTGTTAAGCATGATGAATCTAACCATCAATCTCTCTCTCTCTTCCTACCTCTCTCTCGCTCTGTCTGTCTGCAAGGGCATTCGGTCTAGCCTGGCATGAGCATGTGTTCCCCTGAGCTGAGCAGCTCAGCTGTTCACACTGTCCACCCCCGTTTGAATGCAGACTCTTGGGAAATCTATACTGCTACAGATGTGTGCCCAGTGGCTGCTATAAACACAGAGAGGATGGGAGGTATGAAAAGCAAAAATAAAGAGCCAAAATGCATACTATCAGGGGAAAGGAGAGGAAAGGAAAGCAAACAAAATCTCCCAGCTCTTTCTGAGCTGTAATCATTTATGGGTCCCATCCCACCACCACTATTTTCTTATGCTATCTAACTGCCTTCCGGTTGCAAATGTATATGTGAGACTGATAATCTCCTGTGTGATCAGTGAGGCAGAAAGGCAACTATTGAATGTCTTTCATCCTCCCCTCAGAGCGGATGGGACTCACTGCTGAATAAAACACCTACTCCCACTTCCCTCTCTGAAGCCAAGCTCCAGCGTCTCTGCACGGCAGACTCCAGCACCAGGCTTTAATAACTACAGCCATTGTTCACACTGAATTCACAATGTTATTGAAACCTTTAAGGTAATGTGCTTCTTTGCATTTTGCTGCTAAGATTCGACACACAAAAAGAGTCTAAGCATAGCTTTGAATCAGCGCAATCAGGAATGAGTTTCTGAGTAATCTGAGTGGCATTTTGCCCCGGCTTTTGCCTTGTGGTATAGTCATGGCACTGAATTACACTTGAAATATGACACAATATCCAAAGGCATCGAACTTGTCAACATGGATTTTCTGCCTGACTTAAAACCCACAAATACATACAGCAAAACCAGAGCAATGAATATTCATTAAACGTCCATCACCGTGTCAGTCTGGTCCTGATTAACTCTGATTGAGAACCAAATTACAGTCCATCAGCAGTAATTTCTAGAGTCGGTTCATCAAAATTGTGTTTACTATGAATACCTGGAGATGACAGATCTTGAAAACATGGAAGATAATATAATATGTTGCCGTGTCACTGTGGTTCTGCCAAATGCTCACCTAGTGGTTTAGATGGACAGAGACTGACTGTCAGATTACAGCTCACTAAGATCCATTCACTTTATAAGGTAAAAAGCAGATCTTGTGTCTCTTGACGTGACAGCTTGGCGAGAGCAAACCATCCTCTTCACATTGGGTGCGATTTAAAAAAAAAAAATTAATAAATAAAAAATTGGCCAAAGGAATTTGTGTATTGTTTTATTAGCTGGTATGGATATCAGCGAAACATTTCTGTTAAGGGTGAAAAAATACTTTCCCCTTTATTGTTTTTTTGTGAAGTGAAAAAAGAATTGTTTGCATTTCTTAAGTGTCTTAGGGCAATAATGATTTGTAATAACCACCCTCGATGAAACGTACAACAAATGTTTTAAGAAAAAAGGAAAGTGTACAAAATGGATAGTTTTGTACTGGAACAGGAGAGGTCACAGTATCACCATTCAGACCTTAATGAACCAATTAGGACATATATACTGTACTTAGGGGGGCTTAGTGGTTAGCATGTTTGCCTCACACCTCCAAGGTTGGGGGTTCGATTCCCACCTCTGCCATGTGTGTGTGGAGTTTGCATGTTCTCCCCGTGCCTCGGGGGTTTCCTCCGGGTGCTCCAGTTTCCTCCCCCAGTCCAAAGACATGCGTGGTAGGTTGATTGGCATCTCTAAATTGTCCGTGTGATTGTGTGATTGTGTGAGTGAATGAGAGTGTTTGTTTGTGTGTACCCTGCGATGGGTTGGCACTCTGTCCAGGGTGTATCCTGCCTTGATGCCCAATGACGCCTGAGATAGGCACAGGCTCCCCGTGACCTGAGAATAGATCAGATAAGTGTTAGACAATGAATGAATGAATACTGTACTTAATTAAACCCATGTCATTATTTGTGGTTGCTCATATCTCTCATATCCAGTTAAAGTGGCTTGATGTGTGGAGAGAAACACAACTATGCAACCACGTGGATTAATAAAACAATGTGAAGAGTTTTATCAGGCAGATTAATTGTTGTCTCAGTTGTCCATGAGTCCTTAAGTAGTCCTTGTGTTCTGTAGGTTTCTGTATCCTAAACTTCCACATTATCAGACTTTGGTTTTAACATTATATTTTTTTCACAGTTTCATTTCTGAAATTGTGGGCATTTTATTTTCCAGCATCCACTTTGTATCTTCAGGTTCCTCCTCTCACAGGTCTGCCTCGGCTGTCAGCAGCATGTCGGCCCAAACCCCTAGTGCGACCCGAGCAGTGTTCTTTCCTTGCCTGCAGATGAGTGGATCTTTACTGCTATGTCAGTTTGTCATGGTGACTATTCTTGCACAGATTTGACTCCCATTATCAGGCATGTCATGTTTCCTCGGGAAAAGGGAAGTAACCAAATGTGAAAGCTTTTTTCAGGTTGAACAGATAATAAATACTAAACAGATACAAATAAAGATACACAATTGAGGCTTTTTTTCATGAAGAAAGCTTGATGGTTCACACCTTCTTCTGGTTGAGACTGGAGGTGTGTATTTATTCATTTATTGTCTTCCGCTTATCCGAACTATTCTCGGGTCACGGGGAGCCTGTGCCTATCTCAGGCGTCATAGGGCATCAAAGCAGGATACACCCTGGACAGAGTGCCAAATCATCGCAGGGCACACACACACTCTCATTCACTCACACAATCACACACTTTAGAGATGCCAATCAACCTACCACGCATGTTTTTGGACTGGGGGAGGAAACCGGAGCACCCGGAGGAAACCCCCGAAGCACAGGGAGAACATGCAAACTCCACACACACGGTGGAGGCGGGAATCGAACCCCCTGGAGGTGTGAGGCAAACGTGCTAACCACTAAGCCACCGTGGTGTGTATTATGGACTGGAATTCCCTGGAACACACCAAAAAATGTTGTGATAGAAGAAAGATGTTGCTTTAATATAGGAGTAAATAAAAAAAAACTCCCACACACATCACTACGTGAGGTTAAGGACCTGTCAGAACTAAAATTTACTGACAGTGCTGACTTTTCTACCTCTGAGGATTTTTTTCCCAGTGTTACGAGTGGCAAAGTAGTAGGATTCTTAAAAAATAAAAAATAAAAAAATTTTAAAACTCCCACCTAGACAATGCTTTCTTCACTCATTAATTATGAACACAGACACAGATAACACTGTAACACAATTTTTGTTCCTGAGTAGTGTTATTTTTTTATTACTAATGCCTTAAAGTTATAGAAAATCTTTCTTAATCCCCTTAAACTTTATTTTTGTGGCCGGGACATTGGTATGTTGAAATGTACCTATATTAATAGAGAAAATAGGCACTGAGCAGGAACAGACACAATAAGTGCCCTTGTGTTGCACTACGTAATTAACTCCACTGATTGACCAAAGCATATTAACCCTAAAAATTTACGTGACATGATGTCGGACAAAATATTGCTTAAACTGCCCATGTCCTCTAGTTTAGGTGATAAAACGAGGGTTTTGTTGCTCCTGAATTTTGCAGAACTATTTGACTCTCAGTTACTGTGCATTTACTTCTTGGCAGTTTCGGGGTTAACCTGGTATCCTGGTTGCAGTGACTGTGGACAGAAGCAGGTTAATTAGAGTCTGAGATTTGAGCCCCTCACCCCCTCACATGCCCTGGCTGATTTAATCAGAGGGAGTTGAAATCTGGCACAAGCTCACTGCCTAAGGTGCCGGAAAATGTCAGAGATTGACACATCATCACTTCAGGGAGGCTAAACTGGATTTTAGAAGCGTGCAGCCTTCCCATTTGTCTCTCTATCCTCAAAAGCCAGCTAGGTTTGACCATACTTCAAGAAAATTCTGATAAATGATAAAGCAAGACTCCACAATTCTGCATTATACATCAATATCTGTCTGTAAAGCAAAACATTGCAGAGATACTTTCGGTTTTAGTAGAGTAGAGTAATCTCTAATGGCTGTTTCCTGGCAAAACAAAGTGTGTTCTATAATATTCACACCAGTGAATGAATTCAGTTGGCTCTATCTATTTCCCTAAATATAAACAAACTGTTATCCTATTTGAAACCAGCATGTCCATGAGCAGGAAGTAACTAATGACTGCCATTATCATGAATGTGGCTCTATTTGAGCTTTGTGTCTGTTCACACACACATGAAGGTTAAAACCTTTTGTTCAAGCAATGTTTTTTGTTGTCCACAGGATCCTGATATACACCTCTAACCTCAGTCAGGGGAAAAAACAAAAAAACAGTGTGCCTCTGATTCCTAGCTGTAGTTTAGAACACATTATCTGTTTATTCTGAATAATGCAGTCTTACTCACTTTCATATCTAATACAAACTATACTCTATTATGGTGTTCAGCCCATTATCTTTCCACGACCAGATTGTTGTAGCCTCTTTGTAACGGAAGCCAAGTTTCCATTGGCCACTGGACTCCTGCGCTTGTAGTCAGGGGGTCAGTGTTTCTGTGAGGCCTGTTCAGGTTTAGCCGTGGCGCCATATGCCGTATGATGAGACTGCATATGGCTTTGCTTGTGAAGGGTCCACACGAAATCGTACACCAGATACAACAGCGTGAAGTTTCAAAGTAGCAGTGATTAATGCTTAGAGTTCTAACATCACAGAACACTGCGTCGTCTCCACTTACTCAGCTCTGCTTTTAAAAATGTACTGAATAATTAGAACAGTTCTCAGTATCTTGTTGTGAGCGATGAAAAAAGCATTGTGTGGCAACAAACTGACTTTGCTGAAGTCTCATGACTCATCAAGATGTGAACACCACTGTAAGTGTGGAACAGGGTGAAATATCACACTAAGCATCAAATCATTGTGTTACCTTAGCCTGTGATGGTTTTTATAATGCTGTAAAAAAGGTTTAATACAGAAATTTCTTTTAAAGTATAACAGTATAACAGTACTAGTCCTCTACGTTTGATATATGTTAATCCATCCGTGGAATTTTGTAGAATTAGACCCACTATTGCTTTCCATTCACACAGCATGTATCTCAGATCACAAACATACAATTTTCTTCCCAATCCTGGTTGACATGACAAGATTTTTATGGCATGTTGGCTGCAATTATGATGCCAAGTAAATAATAGTTGTGTTATAATTACAGAGGTAAGGGGATTATGGCTGGGAACTGGATTGACTGTAATTAGGATATTGATATGACATATCGGACCCACTCAAGTCACGGCCTGACTGCCTTTTACACTTGGTGCCGCGGTGTTCTTTTTTTTTGCCGAACGTTAAGATGACAAATGTTTGTAAACATTTTTTTTACTGGCACTGACTAAATATTAACTAAAGAATAATTAACACTCCTACTCTGAAATATGCCAAAAATAATGACATTTTGCGCAACAAATAAAAATGAGAGCAGAGTATTAGAACTAGTCGAGTGGACAAAGATGAAACTCTGCTAAGACACTTATATAAGAGAAATTGTTCAAATGTGATATGCACTTAAGCATATGAGGATATATATCTTTATAATCTTTTGGAAGCCTGGGTCAGTCAGCTATGATATATCCCCCTGGAGCTGAAAGGGTTTCAAAGGCCATTCTCAGGAGCCCAAAAGTGGCAGCTTGGAGATGCTGAGATTCAAACTCCTGACCTGATTGGTAGCCCAGAGCCTTAACCACTGAGCAACTCCGACCCACACTGTCAGCTTAGTTTCCTAGAATAGCTGTAGATTTCCATAAACAAACTCTAGCTTAATACTAATAATACAATAACAATACGAATATCACAAAACAACAAAACTAAAACTCTTCTTTGTTCACAAAGGCTAAAACTAAATCTAAATTATCCAACAGAATTTACAGCGTGTGCAGTACAGTACCACACGCTGACTGACTGACTGACTAGCCAAGAGGAAGCATGATCTGTCACAGTGGAGGTATAGAGCGTCAACGTCTGCCATCTGACAGCTTGTCTTACTTACACCCACTCACACACACTCATCATCATCATCATCATCATCATCACACTCTCCCACAAAGGAGCGCAGCTGCTTTAAAGAACATGATTATGTCTTGATGCAGTAGGAATACATTTCTGCCTTCGTGGTTCCGTTTCAGTCTTTACTGCGTTCAAATGAGCAAAGGCAGTAGAGTACTATTTTAGGCCTCTGTTTACGCAGCGTGTCTGTTTGAATTAGCACAAGCATATGTGCTGTTCTACTGTGGGGCCTGTTATCGCACTAGCCAGGGTCTTGGAACTGGCCTCAGACAGAGCCGTGCATGTCCCAGACCGACACGGCTGTCACAGGACGCATGAACAGAGACGTCTGCCTTCGCATAGTCAAACATTTACCTGTTAATGCTTGCTCAAACATGGACATTAAGTCAATATTGATGCGCTGTTCCCAAAATCGGCAAGGCTTAGACTGGAGGTTAAAAAAAAAAGGTGGTTGACAGATTTCATGCGATGTTCCAGAAGTTATTTTAACCATCAGCTGTTATTTCTTTTCTGCTCATTCCCTCGCTTTGCTGTTTTAATGCATTTTGGCACCACTATTTGAAGCTGTGAAAGAGCATAAGATAAGTGCTGTACAGACAGCATGAGCTGTATTTTGTGCTTAATGAGGAGAGTGTGAGAAAAAAAGCAAAGAGAGAGCGAGAGAGAGAGAGAAAGAGAGAGAGTAGCATAGAAATGGCCTTAAGGTGTTTTTCTGCCTCTCATTGTAGAAGAGTAGGAGTTGGTCTGCCTGAAGATGTGTTTTAATCTATGGGTCTCTGTGTGTGTGTGTGTGTGTGTGTGTGTGTGTGTGTGTGTGTGTGTGTGTGTGTGTGTGTGTGTGTGTGTGTGTCAGTGTGTGTGCACTTGATTTTCTGAGACTTTTACACTGGCAAGGCTGTATCTCTAAAACCTAATGAGATAGAAATCTTTACATGCTTAGCAGCAGAACTGTTACAACCATAGTGCTCTGTTGTTTTATATGCAAGCCCTCTTCTGCCTCAGATCTCACTGCTGTGATGTCATTTAAAATTGGGAGGAGTGTCTCTCTCTCTCTCTCTCTCTCTCTCTCTCTCTCTCTCTCTCTCTCTCTCTCTCTCTCTCTCTCTCTCTCTCTCTCTCTCTCTAACTCTATCTATCTATCTATCTAAATCTTTCTCTCAGCATGCTGGAGCTCCATGGTCAGTGCTGGATGTTAGGTTAGGTTTGAAGACCCCCTAAGGGTTGGTTCTACTGATTTTTCTCACAAATTTACCTGCCTTGTCCACACAAACTCCTGGCAGCTGAAATTGTATCTCGGCCATCCAGGCTGGCTGTCAGAGTCAAAGAGGAGCCAGAAATTGAAGTGATCTCTCCCATTGCATTTTATGGTCAAATTGCACGTACTTGTCTAGGACTGTAAATCCTCCTTAACTTAAATTTGATTACAAATATTATGCTCTTCATGCTCTTCAGAGTAGACCAAATTACCTCTTTCTCTCTGACTTAGCTTCCCATGGTGGGCTCTGTGATTCCAAAAATAGAGTACCCTTGGCTACAGTCAGCCTTGCTCAGTGGGAGGTTGTTATTTTGTTGTCGGTGGCAGTGCTTTTTAAAATATCCTTGTTGTGAATGGCATGTAAATAGAGGGAATCGTTTATACTTGACGCACTGGAGTGAACCCATTTGGCTGCAAAGTGCATGGACGAGGAATCAGAAAAACACTTTAACGGGTGTTGAATCTAATGAGATTAGTGGAGAGGCTTACGCAGACATGGCACTGAGATAAACAGCGATAACACAATAATAACTCATTATTCCTCTGGTCTCTGAATCAGCATGGGTTACAGCTCACTGGCATCTTGTCGGTTGTGTTGGGTGATGCATGACTGTCAGTGTGTTTTTGGTTTTTTTTGTTTTGTTTTTTTTACAGTGCACTGAGAGAAAATGGGAGCAAACGGGATGTTTGCTTGCGCTGTGGCTGAAAAGAAAATGGGTTTCTCCAAGCCTTCTGTATGTAGGTCTGGCAATGCAGAGAGGGCAAACTTGTCCAAATAGAAGGAGAGAGAGAGAGAAAGGAATAGAGTGAAAGGAAGGCATCAAAGCTATCACAAGAACGATGTCCTGAAGCAGTATAGCCCATCCCAAGCACTGCACTCAGCTGAGCTTTGCCTATTGTTAGTTGCGAGGATCATTCACAGCTAAACTGGTGGAAGATATTTTTTTATATATCATAAGAAATCTACATGTTTAACTTAGCCTAGAGTTAGTGTTGAGACTTTTTATGATTCGTCATAGATGTCTAGCTAAGTCATAGGGCTGTAATGATCTGGCATATAGTATTGTTCCTACTTGCAAGCACATAGTTTTTGAGATGTAGTTGCTGTGGAAATTTTGCTGAGACCTGGAAAACCAGCTGCACGCATTAGCTCGTGTGGGCTAGAGGGCTAATGTTTAATTAGCCATGTTTAATTTTGTTACATTCTAACGCACAGGATTTGTTTCATCATAGAGCCTGAATGGATCATGCAAACTCTGATTCGAACACTGTGTCATTATTGTATCATTCCATTTATTGTACTTGCATATAAAATGTCAAAGGTATAATGAATAATTTGAAAAGGCTCATCAAAATAGTTTATCAATAATATATTGTATGGGGAAACCATTGTCAGGTGTCAGATTTTTCCACATTGGTCCCTGATTCACTCATTAGTGATTTATGTTGGTTCTTTATCATAAGTGCATTGTTTTGATAATCTATTCTGAGATTTTGAACTCAAAATGAAAAGCGCTGTATATAAATCATCATCAATTACTGTATTCAGTATCATTATTGGAATCTGTGTTAACTAGTTCCAAACAACATATACTCAGACTTAGTATATTTATCGATGCATCATTAATCATTAGCAGTAGTATTAGTAGTCGTAATAGTAGTAGTAGTAAGGTGTAGGACAGGATGAAGGGAGTGGCAAATTATCCAGAGCATCTTGTGAGAAAAGGAGGCTAGTGTGCTAAAAAGAAGCAGACGTGATGGAGGGAGTTGTGAGATTGACTTGGATTGGAAAGAGTAGTGATTGAACTGGAGGCATGTTGGAAGATTAGTAGAGTACAGAAGTGTGAGCAGAGCGAAGGTCATGTGGCTGATGAGCACTTTAGAGTGTGTGCGGAGTGTCGTGCCGTGATTAGCGGAAGATATTGTGCTTGTCCAGTCTGAGAGATGCATCGATCCAGCAGCCCAGATGCTGTCGATTGGATCATTCTCAGCCATCCATCGTCCATGCTTGGTGAATAAAGCTTTATTCGTGCAATTTCCCTTGATCTCTCACTCTTTCTTCTGAGCTCCTGGCTGCTGCTCTCTTCAACCAGGTTTTGAGTTGTAGTGGATTATTTACCTTTAGAATAACATGCAAAACACCATGCAGATATGAACTGTTCAGAACCGAACCCTGGGCTCAGGAGCTGAGAGTCACTAACACTACCTGCTGTGCCACCAACTGCTCATATGTTATTGGCTATAACTTACTGCCTTTGGGAAAGAACTTTGTGTTACCATGGCAAACAGTTTTATATATATCTTCTGTCATCTCACTATCCACTTCAAGAAAACCAATATTTCTGTTTTCTTTGACTTTATCCAGTCCCTGAAGTGTGAGTTCACATGAGAAAGACCAGCCACTTAGAGACAGCTGTACATCTAATCAGTCCATCATGTGGCATCAGTAAAAAACAGAGAAAAACAGCCGATCAGCTGTCCAGTGTGTGTGAGCCTGTGCCCACTGTAGCCTTCTTGGCTGACAGAAGTAGAACCCCATGTGGTCTTCTGTTATTGTAGTCCGTCTGATTCAAGGTTTGGTGAGATGTGGTTTGTGAGATGATTTTCTGCTCAGCACAGTTGTAAAGAGCTGTTATTTAATTTCTTATAGTCATCCTGTCATCTTGAAACGATCAACAAGGCATTTCTGCCTGCAAAACTGTCACTTACTGGATGGTTTAAAAAAAAATTTTTGTTTTTATTTGTTTGTTTTTCACACACCATCCTGTGTAAACTCAAGAGACTGTTGTGTGTGAAAATCCCAGGAGATCCACAGTTTCTGAAATACTGAAAGCAGCCCATCTGGCACCAACAACCATGCCAGGGTCAAAGTCACTGATATCACACTTTTTCCCATTCTGCTGTGCGATGTGAACATTAATTGAAACTCCTGATCTGTTTCTGCATGATTTGTTTTGCATTGTGCTGCTGTATATGACACGTGATTCGCTGATGAATGAGCAGGTTTACAGATGTTCCTTATAAGGGAGCCGGTAAGTGTTTCTGCTGAGATTTTTCTCATTAAAATAATTGTAAATAAGAGCACTAAGCAAGTTCAATGACTTAATTGCTTAATTGCAAAGGTGCAGTACAGACTGGTGGGTAAAATGTACACAGAGGTGTGATTCAGCAGTGTAGCGACCTGGTTGATGGCATCTCATGTCATATTCCATTGTTTATGATCCAGTTCACAAATGTGGTAAAACAGCACCAGGCATTATAATCCCCTAGCTCATTTCACAGGCTGAGGGGAAGACTAGTGTGTAATATTCTATTATAACTCAAGGGATTGCTGTTGCTGGAGGACAGGAATGTGGGGGTGTACACTGTTTGCCCTTTATGATTGCAAAAGAATCGATTTACGGCTATTCTACAGCCTAATCTATAGGTAGGACATTTGTGGCATTCCAGAAATCATGCCTGGCCCTGGAGACAATTTGCTGCATAATAGGAGCCTCTGTGCCGCTGTCTCAGAAAAAAAATGAACATAACACTGCAGCAGGTAGCTGCCTGACTGCACCTAGCATGAGTTTTTGCCATATTAACCGTAACTATGGAGACAGGATACTGAGTCAAAGGTAGGAGCCAAGACAGAGACATATTCGTCGTGGTTGGATGGTCTACATCCCCACTGCTTCCTTGCTTGGCCTCTTAAACAAAAGGAAGCAGAGCTGTTGCATATGCAGGAGCCATTTTTACAATGACATCACCATTGCCAAAGCCTTGCAGTGTAAAACAGGGCAACGAGGAGAATCTGGATTGCATGAGCAGGAATAGTGTGATGGTAATGACACGTTAGGCTGAACAAGAGACGGTACCGCTGTGGGATCCCAGTCCTCCATGGCAGCCAGAAAGACCTGAGGGACTTCACATCCACACTGGAGAGATGGCTCAGAGGAATGAGCCCAGAGTGCTGTGAGGTTAAAGTGCCATAATGAGTAGTGAGAGTGCAAATGTGCTAGTGTGTGAAGCAGCCAGTGGACACTAGAGAGAAGCTTATGTAGACAGGAGCTCCTGACGCTTCTCAGAGACGAGGGGTTTGCTGTCAACGCTGTTTTTTGCTCAATTCGACTGAACACTTTTAGAAACAAAGGGTACTAAACTATAACTTTCCATGTCAGCGGGGTGGTAATTTCAAGGGTACATCTTTTGTTCCTTTAGAGTCTGGCTGCTTTATGCTAATGTGAATATAGTTTACCTTCATAATGATTTGAGGTACATAATTAAGTACTAAATAATAAAAGAGTACACAAAATGGGTACACCCTAAACACACTAAAGGTACAGATAATTTTTCACACCTACTGATTGCCAAAATGAAGAAAGAGAGCATTTTTGGCATCCTGTTGCTTTAAGAGCAGGTGATTAATCATAAGTGTGTGTTAATAATCAGTTCACTCTCAGTTGATGATGTGTAGCAGTGCACAGCCCACATGTGATGTGATGATGCACTCAGCGCAAGGTCATTGGTTTGTATCTGTAGTGAAATATCTGTCATCAGCCAATCACAGCATCTGCTATGCAGCCGGTTAACTGGTGTCTTGAGAAGAGGAGGCGAGCGGTCGAGGTCGACAAAGCCCAGGCATGCAGCAGCATTTTAGCTGGGCCAAATGAGTGATTACCTCCCAGCTCCTGTCATAATTCACCATGACCTCAATCTGCCAGCAAAGCCACTCACTGATGGATAGGCCTGTAGGTTTATACGCTCGGCACCTGTGTCAGACAGAGCCCGAAGGCCCCTCTATCTGGTGTTTATACAATACAAACATAACAACAGATTCCAAATGTTCATTATGATGGCTAATCTAGTTCTTATGTATTTAATAGCTGCTCTTGTGGCCACATTTATCACAATGCATTCATCTAAAAAGTACATTAATGTCTGTTAGGGTTCAATGTGAAAGAACATACAGGTCTGGAATTGATCTGTTAATGCACTACAGTGGCATCCTCTTGCCTGGCTCCTTCCTTCACATGGTCTAGTGTACAGCACACATCATGCCTTTATTTCCTTTCTTTAACTCTCCACAAAATGAGTTCACAAAGTTTCACTTTTGTCCAGTCAGCAGGTTCTGACAGTTTCATCTAATTTTTATTCATCAGAGGAATCTCATTACATTTTGTCATATATTTTAATAAAAGGGTAAATTATTATTTAGTCATTGTTTAATTTTCATTTTGGATAGAAGATCACTAATGAACACTCATTCATCTTAGGTTTACTCAACAAAGTTAACAGTGAACATTCTGTAGGGTTTGGCGATACCCAGGAGTTTGCGAATTTTGAGTTTTGTTAGTGTTGGAAAATCCTAACCCTATGTTATTATGCCAATGAATAATGTCTAATCTGATGAGAATTTTAATAAAAATGGGCTCCATGTTTAGAACAATCAGAAATACTACAGAAAAACTAGAAAAGCCAAACTATTAATGTACGTATTTACACAATGTCTCTAGTATTTGCTAGTCAATAGCAAACTCTGTACTGACGGGGTCAGGTTTTTTATTTTATTTTTTTATTTTTATTTTGCTGGGTCCTTGATTGTAACAGACTTTGAGGACCCCTGATCCAGTTTATGGAAACCTGCAGGAAAAATATGAACATCTGTTTGCAGACACAAAACAAAACAAAAAAAGTCCTCTGAGTTGTCATGATCAAAAAAAAAAAATGATAAAATAAAAGACAGAAAAACTTCCTGGACCAGACGGAATGGTTCAATAGTTGATCCAAAATGAAATATTAAACAAGTATTAACTCAATCACTTCCACTGTTTGCCATGTACATATAGAGCACTTATTCAGATACTCTGTAGAAACCTATAACACATTTTACATCTTTAGGAACGTTCTAAAAATTCATGGAGGAGCCTTTTTTCTAAGAGTTTAGTTATAGGATAATAAGCCTTGGGGTTTGTAAATGTAAAGCGCACGTTAAGGATAATTTAGTATCGATAAAAAGCTGGGCACACAATTAAAAGCACAAAATGCATTATGTGCAGGGCAATTTCTCAATCAGCAAGTAATTTGTATCTGCTGTACTTTGGCGAGGTGACCCTTGCCTGGAATAATTACTTCAATCAATCAGTGAGTCACTGAGGCAGTGATGATGCTCCTCCATAGCAGAAACAGACACGGTTACACAGGGGACAAGTATGAAACTGGCAATATTGTGAGTCAACTATGGCTCTTACTGCCTCTAGCCATTTAGGTGGCCGAGGGATGCAAGTAAGGAGGAAAAAATAATGTCTAAGGTGTGTTATTTTTTTTGGAGGCAAGTAAAGGGTATCAGGTTTGGCTTAGTGCAAGATACTGCAATCAAAAGCTTAACACATCTGGGATGTAGAACAGGGCTTCCAGCAGAACACAAAGAGCAGAGGAACATTAGGTCAGTATATGAAGAGCAAGGGCAGGGACAAATATTGCCATTACTTGGCCCCAAGATGACCCTCTTTCATATTGCACATGCTGTGCTAATGCTTCAGAGAGCTTGACGATATCCTTGACATCTTCTCCGTTCATGGGGTCTGGCCTCTGTCCTGCCCAGAGCTTCAGTTATGGAACTGCTCCAAGAAGCAAAGAGCACAACAACCCTCCACTCACTAGTGTATTCTCATAGCTTTATGCCTGCACAGAAACACAAACACAGACACACACTCATGCTCAGCTTCTGATCCAACCTGTATCGTCCTTTAGGAGTGTTAGCAGCATTGTAAAATTTTGTATAGATTTATTTTTTCTCAACCGCCTCAGCACAGGGAATTTAGTACCAAAACAAAACTTCATTAAAAGTGTACACTGTGCAAACTGAGCAATATTTGCACTGGTCCTTTCTTTCTCCGCCATTTGGCTCGTAAAACGTTATCTTGCTGCAAATGAGGAGGCCTAAGTGGTTGGCAAACATTGTCAGTGTGCACTGGGGCAGCGTGGCGCATGCAGGTCTTCAGATCAATTGTGCAATCAGGTAGGAGATTGCCCCGAGGAGGCTGAGCCAGTAATCCTTTAAGAGACTAAACTGAAAAAAAGTGCATTGCTGCAGCAAAAGTGCACCTTATATCCAAACCCAAGCTATTTTAGGCAGCAAAATGTGTGCAGGCACATATCTCTTGATCATTTCTGAGGTGTACAAGAGCCATTGTACAGTAGTAATACAAGCACATGTGCCCATTCCCCTCTGTATTTATAGCTGCCCAATAGCAGTACATGTGTAGGCAGACAGCTTTGGCTCTGTTTGCTGCAGAACTATTCTGGTGGAGGAGCAGTTAGTAGTACTACTGAGCAGCCAAGTGATAGAGAGATTTGACCCTCCATCAGAATCGCTACTTGCTATGGAAAGTCATACTGTCATACATTCCGTACCTACGCAAAGGGCTAATACTACTTTGCTTTAGCAAGAGGGCAGGTGTAAATACTGTGATGGACATCAAGATCAGTCATCAGAAGCTTTGTGGGATATACACAAATGAACTCTAGCCCACCGACCCTTCCACCTGAGAAAATCTGGGTAATATGTATGAACATAGCAAATGTTGCCTTTATTATATAAATTATATGCACGGCCATTTGTCCATGGGTTTTTTAAAATCTTGATCTACTGTCTATGGACAAGGATTAGATTTAGACTGAAAATTAAAATGGAAAAGTTCTCTGTTTAATGGTTATTGAAGCCACTGATTGCTCAGAGTTTTATTGAAAGTTTGTTTATGTCCCCTACTGTTTTTCAGGTCTGTTCCATCGTGCCATCATCCAGAGCGGCTCAGCACTATCCAGCTGGGCTGTCAACTACCAGCCTGTGAAATATACACGTCTGCTCTCAGAGAAAGTGGGCTGTAATGTGCTGGATACCATGGACATGGTGCACTGCCTGAGGAAGAAGAACGCTCGTGAGCTAGTAGAGCAGGACATCCAACCTGCACGCTACCATGTGGCCTTCGGGCCAGTGATTGATGGTGATGTGATCCCAGATGACCCTGAGATCCTCATGGAGCAGGGCGAGTTCCTCAATTACGACATTATGCTGGGCGTGAACCAGGGTGAGGGCCTTCGCTTTGTGGAAAATGTTGTGGACTCTGAAGATGGCGTCTCAGGCAACGACTTTGACTTCTCTGTCTCTGACTTTGTAGACAGTCTATATGGCTACCCAGAGGGGAAAGATACTCTGAGGGAGACTATCAAGTTTATGTACACTGACTGGGCTGACCGGGACAACCCAGAAACACGCCGCAAGACCCTCGTCGCACTCTTCACTGACCATCAGTGGGTGGAACCATCGGTGGTGACGGCTGACCTGCACGCTCGCTACGGCTCACCCACTTATTTCTACGCCTTCTATCACCACTGCCAGAGTTTGATGAAACCCGCCTGGTCAGATGCGGCACATGGAGACGAAGTACCCTATGTCTTTGGTATCCCCATGATCGGGCCTACGGACCTGTTCCCCTGCAACTTCTCTAAGAATGATGTTATGCTCAGTGCCGTGGTTATGACCTACTGGACTAACTTCGCCAAGACTGGGTGAGTGCTGCTGTTGAGTAGATGATTCTAAGAAAACAAATTCATACAGAGCCAGATGTTCAATTTAGTGTTGGATTCATAAATCACTATGGTCAGGGTCAGAAAATATGGGCAGCAATGAAAATGAGACAATGAAAATCCTTTGATCTTTGACAAACATTGATCTTTGACTGTGTATGTGTGTTTGCTCCGAGTATGAAAATGTACTCGGGATGTGTGGGAATATATACTGCAAGATAGGAACAAGGGGTGAAAACAGAAAATTATCCGGGAACCGTAAGACATTCTGGCCCATGGCATTATCGATCAGCTCAGCACTCCGCAGTCGATCACTAGCTCCCCAACTGACTTGAAGTTTTTTCCCTCTTCTTCGGCTCAGTTTTGCCCACAGCAAAAGATTATGGATTTGTATGAGCAGACCTTGTAATCAGGTCTAACAAAACAAATCTAATTTGATGGCCACTATCGCAAAATATGAAAGCATTGATCGCTCAAGCCTCTGGTTGCGTAGATTTTTTGCTGTTTTGCCATTCATAATAAAATGGCATTGCCTGACATTTCTCCGAATGATCAAAATGCACAAAAGGTGAAGTGAGAAATAAAAAGAAAGTGTAAGATTTTCGGTTGGATTATTTAAAAAAAAAAATCTGCAAAAAGCTCTGAAAAGCCTCCAGACAAACATCTGTCTGGGTGAAGGCACACAGCTTAAGGGCACTCCACTTTTCATATTTTAATTTCAGATGGCCACAAGAATAGCATCAGGAACAACATATTTTTAAGGGAGTGTACTGCACACTAAACTTGTCCGGAAAAAAAAAATCTTCCACAAGTTTTAAGGGAAAAAATTGAAAATCTATGACCTTATTTCAGGTTAGAGGGTTATGTGTAGATTGTTAGAGGGCAGCAGAGCTCAGACAATGCTGAGGAATAAATATTTGAGAAGCAAATCTGAGTTCTGTGAAGAACACACAATGACCTCTAACCCGTTCCGCTTGTCGACCCTGCAGACCGCATCACACCTTGCCCAGGGGCTCAGTGGTGCAGTGTGCATTTGCCCCCAAGCAGGCAAAAGATGTGATACGTTCAACAGATCTGTCCATGCCAGCTGTTTTATAATGAGATGACCCAGATCCTGCCATTGCTAGAAGTCTGATACTGTATGTGTAATGCATTAGACCCGTTATATAAACCTGTGTGAGGGCATGTCAGCATCATGTATCATTACCCAAACCTAAATTCCACTTTTTTCTTACATGTGTCTTGAGTCATTGCAATAGTAAAAGGGCATGAAAATTCCCATTTACACTAGACGGTACCATATTTTACAGAAAAATCAGGATTGAAAAATGTAGCAGATAGAGCTGCCATATGTTAGTCACTTATCCTAATGGATTCTTGATACCAGAATCAAATATATTCAGTTCATGTACATGATTGGTAGGAAATAGGGAGTAGTTTATTTTCTCTGTACTTAATCATCCACGCAAGGATTGTGCATTTTAACCCAAGTCTTGATTTATTTTATTTTATTTTTTGTCCTTTTTCCAACCAGCTTTTAGCTTTATGACATAAAAAACCTTACTAGAAATCCACTGTTTTTATAGGGCTGGTTGTGTTACTATTGTATTCCCATCCATCTGTTTTCGCACCATTGTACAGCATCGTTCCTTTCTTTTTGTCAGTAATTTTAGCCTACAGTGAAACACTACCCTTGCTGTTCTGAGCCAGGGTAAATGGGAAGAGGAACACTGTTGACTGGATTTTATTTTACCTTCTGCCTGTGTTTTGTTTTTGTTATTTTATGTTAACCTGAGGCTTATTGACATGAATGAACATAAAACTCGAAATGTCTGCTGATCTGGATACTGCTTATGTGCAGAAAGCGTGAGAACCTGTCCACTCGCGCATCAGTTAACATGAATTTCCTCATTCAGGTTACACTGTCAAAACAGCAACGGCACTGTTACTTATCCTATTCATTTACACAACGTGAGCACTTTATATTTAATCTTTCCATCATCCGGTTTCAGTCTTGTGTCATTTTTTTTTATTAATGTTTATGGAATCTAGCGTACTTGGAATGATTTTTGCTTGGCTGAAAATTCAATTAGCAGCACCCTCACTTAACACTGCAATATACATCTTCTATCTTGTCTTATAATGGCTCAAACCACATCTTTCACACGATGTAAAGCTCATCATAAAGTAAAATAAAGTAAAGGTAAGGTAAAATAAATAAAAAATAAATAAATAACAAGAGGCTGCTGCATCTTAATGAGGGGAATTTTAACATGCCAGTGCTCTCAGACAAAGAGGAGACCACACTCAAACATCAGCTGACCCCATTACACAAGGCCAACCTGTTCTTTCCCAGGATTGGAGCTAATTACATCCTTCGTCTTCTGGCTGTGGCTCAGTAGAGCCCACTGCCAGTCCCACTGCGATTTAAAAAGGCTCATGTATGGTTTGTGTAACTGCATCTCTCTCTCTCTCTCTGTTTTCAATACCCTCTTAGTTAAGCTCAGCTACTGATAGAGTCACCGCCAATATTCTAATTAGCTTAGGCTAAGCTAACAAAGTGGCTTGTTACACAGTCTGAGACTGTATTGATCTGGGAGCTATGCTGTAACCACAATACAATGATACAATTAGAGTTTTTCCTTTGAAAATTATATGGTATTTATACACAACACATTTACTAATCCTGACATATTCATACACCGGTCTTATTTTTGTATCTATTGCATAAGGCCATTGTGAATGTGGGAGTTTGCTGGAGGTTGTGAGAAACTCCCTAATGATGGAGGAATAAAACACTAGGGATGCATGTAATGATAGGTGTAGGTGTACATGATTTTTGGTATTGATCAAAACCGACACTGATATCAAAATATCTTGATAAACAGCTCTGTTTATGTTTATCATGAACACATGCATGCTCATGCACTTCCTGCTGGTCTCCTTCTATATAACGCTGATTTTAAATCAAGTGCATTCGCCAGCTACTATAGTCAGCTCAGATTAAGTCAGTTTGCAATGGAGATGAGCAGGCTTTGATTCACTTTTAAAAATTGCTTCAGTACAGCATTGAGTAAAGCTGATTTTTGTGTAGAAATCTTTCACTGTCAATGATCGATAGTGGCTCATCGTCAAAAAATATATATACTGAGAGTTATTTTCACTCACCTAGCTTTATCTTTAGACAGTTTTTCTTACCCAGTCAGCATTTGCTGCAGTTTTAGTCAATGCTGCTGCTGCTAGAAATGGAGTCATCATGCTGAGTTTTATATTTAAGATTTGCTTGTATTGTACGGAGATGCTGTAGTAGCTCCTCTTAATATTTTGCAGAGCACAGATTGCAGTCTTCTTTGATTTGATTGCCATCATTAATTATGAATATGTACAGATTGCTGTCATTTGTACACTAATGTACGCTAGGCTTATGTCACATAGTATCATGTGATAGAGCATTTTTCACAAATGCAGATAAAGCATGGTACTGGATCTATACCATATAGCAGTATTGTTATTAATGCATCCCTATTAAATACTAAAATATAGGGGCATTGGTGGCTCAGTGGTAGATTTCTCGCCTATCATGCAGAAGGCCTGGGTTCGATTCCCAGCCAATGCTTCAACCCCAGCCACTGGATGCAGTGCTGGTCCCAAGCCTGGAAAAATGGGAGGGTTGTGTCAGGAAGGGCATCCGGTGTGAAACATCTGCCAAGTTGTTGTGCGGACTAGTTGGTCTGCTGTAGCGACCCCGAACAGGGAGCAACCGAAAGCATTAAATACTAAAATATGCTACCATTGTTCACACACTGGCTGTCACTGAATTGTAATAATGGTGTATACATTCCTTTACATTAAAAATGTAAGGGATGATTATCATGCTGATTCTACGGAGAATAAAATGCATGTCCTTCAGAAAATGGTGCATACAGGTGCATCTAATAAATTAGAATGTCGTGGAAAAGTTCATTTATTTCAGTAATTCAACTCAAATTGTGAAACTCGTGTATTAAATAAATTCAGTGCACACAGACTGAAGCAGTTTAAGTCTTTGGTTCTTTTAATTGTGATGATTTTGGCTCACATTTAACAAAAACCCACCAATTCACTCTCTCAACAAATTAGAATACTTCATAAGACCAATAAAAAAACATTTTTAGTGAATTGTTGGCCTTCTGGAAAGTATGTTCATTTACTGTACATGTACTCAATACTTGGTAGGGGCTCCTTTTGCTTTAATTACTACTACACTTTTTCCTTCCACTCAACTTTCTGTTAAAATGCTTGGATACAGCACTCTGTGAACAGCCAGCTTCTTTGGCAATGAATGTTTGTGGCTTAGCCTCCTTGTGAAGGGTGTCAATGATTGTCTTCTGGACAACTGTCAGATCAGCAGTCTTCCCCATGATTGTGTAGCCTAGTGAACCAAACTGAGAGACCATTTTGAAGGCTCAGTAAACCTTTGCAGTTGTTTTGAGTTGATTAGCTGATTGGCATGTCACCATATTCTAATTTGTTGAGAGAGTGAATTGGTGGGTTTTTGTTAAATGTGAGCCAAAATCATCACAATTAAAAGAACCAAAGACTTAAACTACTTCAGTCTGTGTGCACTGAATTTATTTAATACACGAGTTTCACAATTTCACAATTTATACTGAAATAAATGAACTTTTCCACGACATTCTAATTTATTGAGATGCACCTGTAAATAAAGCCACTATGCCAGTATTTTCATATCAGTTTGAATACGGAGCATTTGGAGTGTAGACTTTGTCAAGTGCCTGTAAAATACAACCAAAAAAAAATACAAACATTTTCTATTTTGAAAGTCATTCTGTCTGGCCTATAATGCACTGGTCAGGGTTATATAACGTCATTACATTATACTCTATGGTATATAGTAAGAAAACACAGTGCAGAAAAATATATTGGCTTTGAATGGGAACATGACAGAGTTGACATGGATCATGGGCAGGAAGTGTAAACTTACATCAGCAAGAAGAAAGCAGTACTGTGAGTAAATAAATTATGTTGCCTCCTAAAGCTACTGGAAAAGGATATTTGAAAAGAAAACCAGGAAATTGATACTCTGAAGATTGCTGTGCCGTTCTTTCTGGTAGAGGAGCTATTGCAGTAAGAGGACAATTATCAGGACAATTTAGTGTTGTTTGCTGCTGAGCAATCACTGGTTTGAACTGTTTCTACCTCCACCTATACTTTCTTGTTTTGTACAGATCATATATCAGCAGAGGCAGAATGGATGTAGTCATAGTGTAGCAATTGGCGATGAGATAAAAACAATAATAACAAAATGTACAATAATAGATTTGTTACCGTCGCACTGTCTAGAGGAAATAATAAGGCTGGCTGATGTGTGGACAGATCTGATAATACACTATAAATGTCCTTTACCTAATCTGATCAGTCATCAGGGACCATAATGTCAAATATATTTGTAATATTTAAATATCTAATGACTCTCTGTCAGTCTTCTTGTATGGTCCTATGGTCCATGGTTCTTTAATATCAGAGCTGTCTGGAAACAAAAAAAAAATATCTGGAGAGAGAACGTTTTTGGAGGACACTTTGAGATGCTGATGCAGCTGAATAAGTCTGTTTTGGAGTTTCATATGATACAAAAATAATATTGTATTGTTGTCACTTCCACATTGTTAAGCTTCATTGACACATTGAGTCATTTTGACATTCTGAGGTCATGGTGTTTTTTGTTTTGTTTTTTTTAAATAAGAAACATGAAACGGTGAATTGGACAAGTTTCGCTCCATCAACCGAGAAGCTTTCAAGTTTGCTGTTCAATCACACAAACCTGTTGTGTTACACGTGTTGTGTTGTGTTGTGTTGTGTTGTGTTGTGTTGTGTGTTCAGGCCTTGTGAGAATAGAGGATTCAGTTCACTTGTGTTACCTTGAAATGAAAAGCCAGTACTCTCTGCACTTGTAATTTACTGTATCACTGAAGAACCGAATTAGCATTATTCATTTACATTTACATTACAAGGACACCCTTATCCAGAGCGACTTACATTTATCCCATTTATATAACTGAGGAGCTGTGAGTTAAGGACCTTGCTCAAGGGCCCAGCAGTGGCAGCTTAACAGTGCTGGGATTTGAACTCATGACCTTATGATCAGAAGTTATAACCACTGATCTACTCTTGCCCCTGGATTCATGAACAATGTTCTGTGTAGAAAATTAGCAGCATGGATGGAGATAACAACATTGTTCTCTACTGTAGTACAGAACAGTGATACTGGTGTTTACTTTTTACACCTGGCTTAGGTTTTCTCAGTGACAAGGAAAGCCCAGGTTCTTTCAGCATGTCCTTTTAGATTTGGTGGTCCTTGGAGCCACGGTCATTAATGCACTATGAAGTGAGGAAGGATGAATATAAAAGGCAGCATTTAATTGTACTTGACTTTCCAGCTCATATTCATTTCTATCATCCATCTTGTGATGGTACACACGCTGACAGGGGAGCTTTTTTATTTAGTCATTATCTGCACTGATTTCTAAGATGTCCAGCTTATTGGAATCCCACAGTCTGACAAGATCAGGCTCTCACTTCAGTGTGTCTCAACTCTGCTTGACATGTGACCAATGTTTATGGGTTGCCCCGCCACAGGGGTACATCTGACCATGTCTCCTGGGATCACTAGGTGTGAATAAGAATTAAGTCTTGCTTGATTGGATATTTGGGGAAATCACAGATGCTAATCAACTACTGGATTTACTTCATATGAGATGTCAGACTCCAGACATAATCATTTTCCTTTTTTCATGTTTTCAATTTTTTAAATTAAATCATGATTACATTACATTATTATGTTTAGTGAGAAGTACACATATTCACAGTATACATACACACAGCTTGCGAGGGGGGGGGTCGTGTGTGTCTATTTACATTAATATGGCTACATTAAAAGGTTGGAGTTGATTGAATACAGTGTCAAGTGGTGTGCTTATTCAAATTAGTTCCTATTACTCACTTTAAGAACCTACTGCTAAGACCCCTTACACCGCACTGTTCATCAGGACCCACCCAATCCTAAATTCACTGCGAACTAAATAAATTCCATCTTATTAGTTCCCCAAATGACTGGGTTCAGAATGATAGAGACTAACTGCCACCTTTTTAATTTTATATTTCATTTCAGCTGGCCCTAGTAGAGATGTGTGCACATCCTGGTGAACACACCTCACATTTATTACCCAAAACCTTTCTAATGCCTTGTCAAGCAGGGGTTCGATCAGGGTCTGTGGGCAGCTTTAGTCAACCAAAGCCTGACGCCTCCTGGCACTATGCGTGACACTTCCTGGTTGGTGGATGATTGTGTGATCACTGACAAATGGAACATCTGACCCACTTGCATTTAGGGCAGTCTTCACATCCCCAGCTTTCTGCAAACATGTTTGTGCAGGTCCCATCCCAGCACTCAGCTGTGGCATCCTGAGCAAGAGAGGGCCCAAGCGAAGGAAACAGGGGGGTGGGAGCTAAGTGGTTAAGATAATGAACTGTTTAGAAGGTTGTGAGTTCAAATCCAAGGACCACTAAGTTGCCACTGCTGGGGCCTTGAACAAGGCCCTTAACACTTTACTGTTCAGTTGTGTGAGATAAAGTGTAAATTGATCTGGTTAAGGGTGTCTGCCAAATGCTTTAAACGTTTTCAACGGGTGTCGTGCAAGCACCATCAACACTTCCATTTCTGGCAATTGCCGGCCAGTCCTGCATTGGGCTTCTTATTCCATGAAGTGGAGGTGATGAGGCTTGTGTTCCCTAAGCTTGTGATTGCACATACATGGTTCTCTGCCAGATGGATTGCATCATCCATAAATCTAGGCTGCTGACACTGAACCCACATGTCGTGTGATGAACTACTGTAGCTTCACTTGCTCACCAATCTGCTCTGAAGAAGTTAAGGTTCTAAACCAGGGCAAAGGTCTGGTTCATTCATCCACAATCAGCTCCCAAAGACACCAACTTTGTCCTATGGGGGTCAATCCAACTTTGTCCAGGAAAGCTCTTTTCACAGGTTGTGGCAATGAAAACTGTCTTTCAGACAGCGGACTGTGTTCTTCTTAGTGAGCAGAATGTGGATCCAGAAACCTCGCTCATCCAAGAAATCCACTAGGCAAGGCCATACCCTCAAACACTTGGAAGTATATTGTATAGTCTAGACGTGTAATTAAAGGAATATCTAAACTGTTTGAATACACTGTTTCCAGAACTTCTCTCTTTGTATTGAGAATGCTCCAGAGTCTCTAACTACATACACTCTTTGAAAATTTATAACCCAATAAAAGTTAGTCAGTTGTCCCTCTGGGGGAATCCTTTAACATTCTTTGTAGAGCCTTACAACAGAGTGTTTACCTTTTCTGAAATGTTTCCAAATAGGTTGCTTTTTCTTTAAATCTAAGAACCATTAATTATCGAATGAACCCTTAAAGAACCCTTATAAATACGAAGATTATCCTAATAATATTAAATAGCATTAAGAGCAAACACATGTTGTTTAATGGGTTGAAAAATGAGTTTCTCTGCAAAACTTGATCTCTTTAACATATCACTGCATATTGCAGGAGAATTAAAGCCATGTACCTGATATCTTTATCTAATTCATCTGCTTTACATCAGCTTTAACTGTGATAAACATCTGCACACTCGTACAGTTACGTATGTGAAAATGTGTAGAGTTATGGGATCTTTTGTTGATGTCTGGCCCTAAATAATCTTCAGAAATAGGTCATGTGTCAAAGAAAGAGAAAGTGTGGCAGAAATTTGGGTGAGGAATACAACACTGACTGATAATGCTATTGGTATGCTAATTATAATTAGTATTGCTGGCAGTTATTATCGTCTTCTTCTTTCGGCTTTTCCCTTCAGGGGTCGCCACAGCGAATCATCTCTCTCCACCTATCCCTGTCTTCTGCATCCTCAACACTTGCACCCACTAGCTTCATATCCTCATTTATTCCATCCATATACCTCCTCTTTAGCCTTCTTCTTTGCCTCCTGCCTGGCAGCTCCATGTCCAACATTCTCCTACCAATATACTCACTCTCCCTCCTCTGAAGATGTCCAAGCCATCTTAATCTGGCCTCCCTAACTTTGTCCCCCAAACGTCCAACATGAGCTGTCCCTCTGATGTACTCGTTCCTAATCCTGTCCAACCTTGTCACTCCCAAAGAGAACCTCAACATATAGCTCTGACTCTTGTTTCTTCCTCAGTGACACTGTCTCTAAACCATACAGCATGGCCGGTCTCACCACTGTCGTGTACACCTTCCCCTCGATTCTCGCTGATATTTTTCTATCACACAGAACTCCCGGCACCTTTCTCCACCCATTCCAACCTGTCTGCACTTTTCTCTATCTTCAGACTCATCACCCTGTCTGACACTCTCTTCACCTCCAGAACATTCCTCCCAAACTCCTCCTTCAAGACCACACCTACCCCATTTCTCTTACTATCCACACCATAATAAAACAGCTTGAATCCTGCTCCTATACTACGAGCCTTGCTACCCTTCCACCTGGTCTCCTGTACACACAGTATATCCACCTTCCTTCTCTCCATCACATCAGCCAGCTCTCTACCTTTCCCTGTCATAGTACCAACATTCAGAGTTCCTATTCTGAGTCCTACACTCTTACCTTTCCTCTTCTCTCTCTGTCTACGCACTCTCCTCCCTCCTCTACTTCTTCGACCAACAGTAGCGCAATTTCCACCGGCGCCCTGTAGGTCAACGGCGCCGATGGCGGTCGTTGTTAACTCCGGTATGAAATTCATCAGTTCATCATAAAATTCAGAGTACTGACGATTCGCATGATTAAATTTGGAGATGTTTTACATTGGATGCCCTTCCTGACGCAACCCTTTCTATTTATCTGGGCTTGGGACCAGCACAGAAGTCACTGGACTGTGACCCCCATGGCTAGATTGCTGGCAGTTATGTATAAATGTTGTTATTTTGATATAGTAATGATATCATGGATTGGATAGATTTGAATTGATGCTTTTTAACACAAAAAAGCTATGTGCCTCAGGGCTAATATGGATTCAAACACTGGTTAAATTAAAAAGGTGAATATTACAAAATAATTATGTCTGTTGTTTTTAAGTATTTGACAGACGTCATGTGAAGTGACATAAATAGTGAAAACCCACAAAAGAAATTGAGTGCTTATAATGCTACGCTTAAAGTCAAAAAAATGCCTTCTTATCCCTGGTTCTCTGTTAGGAAGGGGTCTTAGAAGGCTGTAACACATTTTTTGGACCAAAAGGAGATCAGAAATCCCACTGCATTGGTGAATTTCAATGAACCCACACACCACTCGTTGCTAAGTAGCGAAGTCAAAATGAGGGTTAGTAGGTTGTCTGACAAAATTCTATCAGGCCCTTGTTCCACGCACACACACACACCCTTTCCCAAAGTCTACTTCCGACTTCACTATTGACACTGCCGCAATCACCTGGCATGTGCACACGCATAATTAGATCAGCCATGCGCCCTGCTTCCTAATGCCAAAAATCAGATTAGGCCAAGATGCTGCATTGATTCAACAGAGAGGTGGTGAATTATTTATCTTCGCTTATGGCACCACACCTAAAGCGTGATCCACACAGAAATGCCTACATGTTGGAAAAAAACATACTCCTACACTTCAAAGCTCCCTAGCTCTGTGTCTCACTGCAGCTCTCCCCGAGCAACTGTCATGACAAGGACGTCATTGCTGACCCGTGCTCTGGCTGACCAGCTCTCCAAAAACAATATGCATGCATTGTGCAAGTCTGCACAGTCTGTTAGACTGATTATTACTGGCAAGAATGTCTGGTGAATATTGACATAGTGCACTTTCCTATCAACCAAGATTACCACCGGTTCAGACTACGGCGTGGGACACAGGCTGTGCTACAAGAATGCATAAAGTCACTGCCGCAGACTTCATTGACGTCCTGCTCTCTGGCATGTTGCACGGCGGAGGATCAATATGACCTTACCGCGGCCGCCTGCTCCTTTGAAACTTAATTACTGATATTCGGCTACAAAGTCATCATAGCCTGTCTGCCAATATTCATTGGGGATCATTACTAGCCTAATAAAATCAGTTATTTATGGGTCACATCACTGATATCCAGTCTCACTGGAGGGAATTCACTTCAGCAATATCAATTTAAAGTCCTGGCCTGAAAACGCAAAATAGAAAAAAAGTAACAGCAATAAAGTAGAAATGAGAATGTGTCATTTTCCTGGCTGGTTTTAGTCTTTTTTTCCTTCTGTCTTCTTGTTTGTGTTGCTGCAAGCGAACAGGTGCCTACATCCTTGAGGAGTGGGAGAAAAAAGCCCCCAGGCTTGTAAAAAAACACCAGCGTGCCATATTTCCTCACACATGAATCATCTTTCTGAACTTGATTGGATGCTTAGTGGCTCTTGCGCCTTGATTCTGTTGATTAAACTCTGAATGTGAGCATGAAGGAGGTGGGGATGAGATTTCATCACACCATGCTGCGCATACATATCCCTACTTCGTCTGCACTCATGATCGGGCTACATGACAGGAAGGAGACCTGGTTTGGTCTGGAATGCCATATGTTAATACAGTTAGTAAATCAAGAGTGCCACAGAAAGGGAACTGGAGGCCACCTTGCACCCAAACTCCAGCCTGCTCCAGTGTGGATGCAGAAACGGTGACCCCTGGAGGCGGGAAGGTGTTAGTGTGTCCATCAAGTGCCTTTGCTTGAGGCGCCCATGTTATAGTGTCTTGATTAATACGGTCCACTTTCTATCAGCACACACTGTCAATGCGCACTGTGCTGTTTCTCCAAAGCAATTAGCCAAGAGCCTGCACCACTGTTGCTTTATCAAAAACAAGCTGCTACCTGAAGAACATCCTGAAACATGTTGATTTATTCATTCGTATTTACTCTAAAAGCTTCTTCTCTTTTCTGTCTTTTTTTCATGCAGAGTTGAGGGAGATGCATTGGGCTTTCTTTAAACTTGGCACACTGAATACACTGAAGAGACAGATATTGTGCCTGTCAAATCTACAGACAGACGAGTGATAGAAAATGACAATTGGAATTAATAATGCATTATGTTCATGTAGCAGGCATACAGACAGCTCAGCTTCCACTGATCTCTGAAGCAGGGATGAAGATAACAGTCTTGGGTTTGGGTTGTTGATCGATGCCTTCATGCACTAGCGGATGATATTTAGGTCACTCTGTTATGGCATATGGAGGAAGTTTGAGCAGGATAATGCCTGACAGAAGTGTCAAATGAAAAAAATGGTGACAGGTGGGTGAAGGGAAACAGATACTGGCTGACTGGAAAAGACACGGTACAGAAGTCTGATCAGCACTGGGTTTATGTGAAGCCTATTGTACTGTTCATTACATGCAAGTTATGTCTCATTACCCTATTGATTAATATTGATGGAATATCAATTTATTTAAAAGGTGTGTGTGTGTGTGTGTGTGTGTGTGTAAGAAAACACAGTGTGTAGGATTTGTTAGCATTTTCATTCGTCATTCGTGTTTTTAAAAAATAGGCATAACTTGGGCTTCTGTCTGATTCCCATGGATTTCCTCTGGTTTTTCTGGTTTCACCCCAAAAGCATACCAGTTGGTCCACTGCTTACATTAAATTGTCCCAAGGTTTGAGGTCAGTGTGTGAGTGCATGGTGCTCTGCAATGGCCTGGCATCCTATCCAGCATGTATTCCCACCTCGCTCCCGGTGTTCCTGCGACAAGCTTTTGGGATCAAAAGGACACGTACATAATTTCTGTTCTATAAATATTTTATTAAACTATACACCGTTTTGATGTTTTCTGCTCTTTTAGTTATTAATATTATATGTCTCCTAGTGTTGACCCTGTTCTGCAAAATTCATATATATTTTGTCACATTTCATATTTTTTTGGGGAAGAAGACATTATTTCTTTAGGCAATGTAATAGAATGAGGCAGAGAAAGAACAGATTAAATGGGGATGTTATGCCAAAGAGATACACAAAAATGTTTAGTGAAATGAAAGAAACAGGATGAGTATCAGCAGACGCATGAAAAAAAACTGTAAATATGAATGAATGAATGTTTTATATATATATATATATATATATATATATATATATATATATATATATATATATAATGTGTGTGTGTGTGTGTGTGTATGGCTCACTTATAAAGAAAAGAACTCATTTCTATTCATGACATTTACTGTTCAACAATGTCGCCAAAATCTTCTACCTTTTCTCATACCCCTGTACTCTAACAGTAAAATGCTATATAGCAGAGAAAGCTAATGGAAACAGAGGAAGAAGATTGAAGAGAATAGAGATTGAATTATAGAAAGAGAGATAGAAGAAGATGTGGTGGAAGAGAAGGAGAAGGGATCTCCTCAAGGATTCAAACAGACTCCAATAAATTTTAAGAATATGAAGATTTTAGCAACATTGTTGAACCGTAAATGAGTTGAATTTTATATTACATTCATTCATCTATTATATTCATTCATTCATTCATATTTAAAGGTTGGTCTGTATTTTGGCCGGGTTCAAAATATAGCTCAACTGTACAAAATAAATATAGGCAAACTGATCAAATTACAAACATATATATTCTTAACCAAGTGCTGGGCCACCACAGGCCCAATGTCATGTTGGGTCTCAACAACTCTTTTCTCACTAAATGGTTTACTGAGTGTGAAAATAATGTAAATCATATGCTATGGCCTTCACAGTCACTAGACCTCAATGCAGTTAGAAGCTCTAGACGTCTTTAGAAGCTCTAAAGCAAAAACACAAAGCTGTCATCTTTCTCATGTAGTTCCAGAGATTTGTACAATCAGTACCAAGGCAACTGTCAAAATCATTTGGTTTAAAAAAAATTCAGCGGTAACTATGCTGTTAGGGTATTTACATGAGTTCAGATCACCTCTGTCCTTTCACTTAATGCTTCATGTTTAGTCCGTCTCTCTCTAAAGATGATCTCAAACATCATTAACAGATCCACACCTCTACATAAGCTTTACATAAATACAATGTACAGTGGTGTGAAAAAGTGTTGGCCCCCTTCCTGATTTCTTATTGTTTTGCATGTTTGTCACACTTTAATGTTTCAGATAATCAAACACATTTAAATATTAGTCAAAGATAACACAAGTAAACACATCATGCAGTTTTTAAATGAAGGTTTTTATTATTAAGGGAAAACAAAATCCAGACTGATAAATCGGTAGGTTTGTGACCTCAAGCTGAAGCGAACTTGGGTTCTGCAGCAGGACAATGATCCAAAACTCCACCTCTGAATGGCTGAAGAAAAACAAAATGAAGACTTTGGAGTGGCCTAGTCAAAGTCCTGACCTCAATTCGATTGAGATGCTGTGGCATGACCTTAAAAAGGTGGTTCATGCTCGAAAACCCTCCAATGTGGCTGAATTACAACAATTCTGCAAAGATGAGTGGGCCAAAATTCCTCCACAGCGCTGTAACAGACTCATTGCAAGTTATGGAAAACGCTTGATTGCAGTTGTTGCTGCTAAGGGTGGACCAACCAGTTATTAGGCTTAGGGGGCAAACACTTTTTCACACAGGGTCATGTAGTTTTGAATTTTGTTTTCCCTTAATAATAAAAAGCTTCATTTAAAAACTGCATGATGTGTTTACTTGTGTTATCTTTGACTAATATTTAAATGTGTTTGATTATCTGAAACATGCAAAAAAAATAAGAAATCAGGAACTCAAAATCAACACTTTTTCACACCACTGTATATGTAAAGTGTGATTTCAGCTGCTGCAAAGCTAATTATCTTCAAGACAATAGGGGCTTTAAATTCCAGACAGTACACTAGGCTAGGATTTTTTTTGGTCACACAACTACTGCAAAAGCTTGCAAATTGTTGCCCTCTTCATTCACAGCCCTATACAGTTTCAATTGTATGAAAATATTTAAAAAGTGTAACTACTTTGACAGATATGAGCTGATCTTATGTCAATTTGCTCACCTGTCTAAATGCTGCACAGCGTGTTCACTGCTGCATTGAGCCCTGTAGAGTTTTTAACTGAAGAAAGCTGATTTGCATAAATGAATAGTCTTCAAAGTGACCTTGAGGTGATAAGGATATATTTTTCTATCCATTAGCGTGTTTCATTTATGTTTCCTCCATCACCACTATGACCTCCTGTTGCTGGCTTTCAGATAAGTGTCTTGGCAGAGGTCACAATCTGAGAATTAAACAAAAACATCATCTGTCACTGCCAGGACTTTATCGTGAGCTGTCTTCGGTTACAATGGAGCTAAATCATCTGTCAGTGAGCACGTCACATTATGGTTTTAAAGACTGCCAATCTCAACAAAATAATTATTTCATAATGTACAAGGTTTTTTTTGTTTTGTTTTGTTTTGGCTTTTTTTAGAAGACAGCTACATCAGACTGAAAACCACACACTATAATGCTAGCTTAACACACAAATTTTGATTCTTTAAACATAAACCCAGAAACCTTTTCTTCAGTGACCAAAAGAAAAATTTTAAACTTCTTTTTTAGTCAATATTCATCACATACACACACCGCAGGTCTCTCACAGCTTTTTCACAAAGCACAATTAACGTTATATAGTCAAGCTGAAAACATTATAATTCAGTACACAAACCTCTCTTTAGCACAATGAAGCTCGATTTCCACACCGTTCTCATGGAGTAGTGTGAACACTATCAAGCTTGTAATTCCGCCTTCTAAAGTGCTGCAATTTGGGTACGTAGATGGAAAAAGTACTCAGGTGAGCTGTTTGCTGAAATGGAAAAGCAGTCAAGCAGAAGGGCCAGAGAGAGAGGGAGAGGATGTGGTCACTGAAGACGTGCAACAATTATTGATTATGACCTCATTTGTGGAAAGCCAGACAAAGCATACAGCTAAACTTGAGCTGCTTTGACAATACAGATAAAGAAGACTGGGTCTCTCTTTCATCTGCTCTTGTATGTTTCAATGCCACTGGATCAGTGCAGGTCGAAAAAAGAAAATACATGTCATACTTTTCATGCAGAGTTGAGTTGAGAGGCAGCTGGCTGATGGAGCCATAGACAACCTGAGACCCAGTAAATCTCGCATTGTTATTCACGTTAGCACGTTTGCCTCACACCTCCAGGGTTGGGGGTTCGATTCCCGCCTCCGCCATGTGTGTGTGGAGTTTGCATGTTCTCCCCGTGCCTCGGGGGTTTCCTCCGGGTACTCCGGTTTCCTCCCCCAATCCAAAGACATGCATGGTAGGTTAATTGGCATCTCTAAATTGTCCGTAGTGTGTGATTGCGTGAGTGATTGAGCATGTGTGTGTGCCCTGCGATGGGTTGGCACTCCGTCCAGGGTGTATCCTGCCTTGATGCCCAATGACGCCTGAGATAGTCACAGGCTCCCCGTGACCCGAGAATAGTTCGGATAACCGCTAGACAATGAATGAATGAACTTTATTAATCCCCAAAGGGAAATTAAGTACTTTGCCTATGCATTGAACTTGTATTTGAAAGCAACATCTGATTACATGAAAATGTTTTGGTTTTGAGTAAGTTTCAGAATACATTTTTTTTGATGAACTGAGATTGAAAACAGGAATATGATTTTAGAAAAGGTTTTAGCAGCTATAAGAAATGGAACTGTATGCAAGCACTACACATGAAAGATGGATCTTTTATTTCATAGTTTTTATATCTGGATACTGTGACAAAGGGAGAAAATGTGCTCTGTGTACATGGCTGCAATGCACAACCTGTGAACTCTGTGTCATTCGGTATACAGTCATCATTGACCTTGTATAAGTGTGATATCTGAAACTAGATTTTGCTCGTTTGAAATGATTGTGGTATCTACTTATCCAAGTCTCTGCATTTATTACACTAAGAATATAGAGACAGAGACATAAAAATATATATTTGCTTTTTGTTCATTCAAGCAGTCGGTTATTGCTAACACTAAGAATCCATGTGACGTCTTTAAATGACATCTTTAAATACAAGGCATTGTTATGCAGAACTGCCCACTGCAGCCCTGTTACAGTTCTTCATATGTGATTCCGTGAGTAATATGTGATTACATGTGGGGGGGGAAATATTCTAATAAATAAAGTAAATATTATGTGAATTATATAACACTACAATGGATAAATTAATCATTTGTAAAAAGAAAAAAGAAAAAGAAAAAAAAAATGAGAACCGAATTTAAAAAGGAAACTAAAAAGCACATGCACTGTATGTGGAAAAAATCCATGTATTAAAGAAACATCAAATTTGTCTTTCAAAACCTCATCTTTAAAAGTCGGTAAAAACACATGAGGGTATTTTCTGATGTGTTTCAGGTGATCGTTTCCGTGAAGTTACTTTAAAAGTCCCAACCTGAAGCGATGAAAAGAATATACTTCAAAGAGCAGTCATGTTCGATGGAGCAACTGATGGACATTTTGCTCCTGTGATGCATCATTTTAATGCTCAATGAAACTTGGCCTTAGCAACAGACATGTTTACTTATAATGTTAAACATGGCTAAATATGAAACTCTAGATTTATTGATATACACAATATACACGATATTGGCAAAAGAGTTTGTGGACACCTGACCACTGAACATTCTATTCCAAAACCATGGGCGTTCATATGGAGTTTGTCTCCCCTTTTGCTGCTAGAACAGCCTCCACTCTTCTGGGAAGGTTTTCTACTAGATTGTGGAATGTGGCTGTAGGGATTTGGTGTTCCTGTTCACCCCAAAGGTTGAGGTCAGGGCTCGGTGCGGGACACTCAGGATTTTTCCAACTTTGGCAAACAATGTCTTCATGGAGCTTGCTTTCTACACTGGAGCATTGTCATGCAGGGACAGGTTTGAGCATGTTAGTTCCAGTGAAGGGAAATTTTCATGCTACAGCATACAAAGACATTCTCTATAATCGTGTGTTCCCATCCTTGTGGCAACAGTTTGATATATATGCTTGACCATATAGTGTATAATTAACACTGCATAAACCAGGAGAATAATAGGAAACACTCCCAAACCTAAAAACCACACCACCTTTCTTGATAGACTAGTGTTAGCCTGTATTAAAGTAATAGAGCAAGGCTGATCAATATTTTATGACACAATAACACTTTTTCTCACATGTTTTCACTTTGACCTTAATTAATCCTCTGAGGATTTACTCATTAAAAGAAAGTTCATGTTGACTTTAGTGCAGCGAATGAAATACATCCCTCAGCTTTTAGCTTCTATTTGTTTCAACTGCAAATAGTTCTCATCATTTGATTGAACAATTCAAAGGCTTGTTGTTATTTATGTTCAAGTTCAGGCTTATTAAAAAAATATGCATGGTACACAGGTGTGCAAATTAATGTGTTTTATAATACAGGACACTAATAAATCTAATAAATATTATGTTCACAGGGACCCCAACAAGCCAGTGCCCCAGGACACCAAGTTCATCCACACAAAAGCCAACCGCTTCGAGGAAGTGGCCTGGTCCAAGTACAACCCACAGGACCAGCTGTACCTGCACATCGGCTTGAAGCCACGTGTTCGTGACCACTACCGCGCTACTAAGGTGGCTTTCTGGAAGCATCTGGTGCCACACCTGTACAACCTGCATGACATGTTCCACTACACATCAACCACGACACGA
>JAUCMX010000009.1:9120587-9225587 GCA_033459395.1 Hemibagrus guttatus | reverse complement strand
AGGGGTGGAAAATTCCCCGAGAAATGAAGTGCAAGTGAAAATGTAGGTAATGTGTTAAAATCTTCCTCAATTAAAAGTGGAAGTATTCAGACAACAACATTTTTTTAAGATAAATTTGATGAAAATAAGTTTACTTATCTAAAGCTGATAGAACATGATTTTTTGTTTGTTTGTTTTCTGGAAACCATCATTCCGTTTGCGTTGATCATGACACCCTAGAGTTTCTAATGAATTAATCAGAAGTAAAATTCATGTAAATAACCAATATTTACCTTGAATTAGATTTCGACTTGCTGCCTAGACAAGTATATTAGCTAACTGAAACAATGCTAGTTTAATCTAGCATCAGCAGAGAAACTTACCACAACTTTTTTTTTTTTCAAATTAATCTTCTATGGAGGCAAAAAAGATATCTAATTTTATACAAATATTTGCTTAATCCAGCAGTGATACTGCAGGGGTGTCCATCCAAAATGTACCACACTTGGTACTTTTGGTTTTACTTTTCTTCAAATGGATCTTGTGTAGCATGAGAAGGTCACTACAGATAACACACTAGCATAATCAACATGTTTTTGATCTACTTAATTGAATGGTAAACATAAAGCTATTCCAGGTCAGTAAGTAAAACATCCATAAAATTATTCTAGTCCAAAAAGTGGAAACTTTAATTGGCCATTATGTTCGAGTCTTACTCAGTGTTGTGCAACGTCTTGCTGACTTAATACTGAAACTGTGCACATCGTTCAGACTTCATTTTATTAATCTGACAAATTGAAATAGTCAGTAAAAGCATAATAAATAGCATGTATCCCAAGCACACATTCCAATTTCATAATCTGTATTCAGTGTCTTGCAGCTTCATTAAGTTACACACAGTTGATGTTATTGGCACACAAAATAACTAAATAAAATGCAAACAAATAATGATGTGGATCAAATGCTATTTTAATTGCCAAATAATAAGGAACTAAGAATAAGAATTATTGTTAAATTAAACTAAACTTTCTGTGACTGGGATATTTATTTTAACGTGTACCATCTTCTCTTTCATATATATTCCTATTATTATTAGTCTCTCTACATTTGAAAGCAAAGGGAAATAAAATACCTATTCATTCAGTTTGTATTTTCTGTACATGGATTTTTCAGGCTTGGTCTAGGCGTTACTGAAAAGCTGTTTCAGTCACTTCTACACAAGGAAAATCTAGCAAAACCTCAGCATGAGCTATAGTTATAGATGTAGCTTTTAGACATATGCTATATTGCCAAAGGTTTGTGGACACCTGACCATTACACCTGTGTGTTTGTTGTTAGTCCCTCATAGCTGCTCTAATAACCTCCACTCTTCTGGAAAGGATTTTTAGATTTTGGAGTATGATTGTCGGGATTGGTGTTCATTCAGCCACAAGAGCATTAGTGAGGACAGGCAATGATGCTGTTATGGCTCAGTCAGCGTTCCAGTTCAGCGCAAAGGTGTTCTTCCACGCCAGCCTCGGTAAACCATGTCTTCATGGAGCTCGCTTTGGGCACAGGGGCATTGCAGTGCCTTGCTGGAACAAGTTTGGGCTTTTTACTGTCAGTGAAAGACAATTATAATTCTACAGCATCCAAGGACATTCTAGCCAATTGTGTGTGCTTGTAACTTTGTGGCAACAGATTGGGCAAGGTCTACATGTGGGTGTGATGGTCAGAGGTCCACAAACGTTTGGCCATATGGTGTAACTGGGCTAAAGTACGTGATGAACAAGACCTGTTTACTGAGGAATTGCTGAAATACTGAAGTCGTACTTGTGCTGATCGAAACTAAATGTGAGCTAATTTACCGACAGCTGGTTAGCCATGCTGTAAACAGTGGCATTAGGACATGAAAGTATTCCTCTATTAATATAGATTAATCATTCCTGACATTGTTCTAAATGCAAAAATAGTAAATAAATAAATAATGTTTTATTCAGCGCAGATTATGTGATGGTTTAAAAGAAGACTGAAGGCAAAATGTTCTTGGAACAAACAGGATGACTGTATTAAACGGCTGACAGAACGTCACTAATGAAGATATCCAGTGTCTGATTATATCTGTGGGTCAGAGACTACAGGCATCTCGTAACTGCAAAGAACTGGCAGACAAGTACCAAGCATAACGATGTTTTTCAAGAGTATTAAGTTAATTTGTCCAATTATCCCCGGAAAAGGGAGACTGTGTGTAAAAACGATTGTGATTTTTACATGGCTCATCTACTGACATAAATAGTCTCCATTTAAAGCTTCAATTTATCCTCTTAGTCAATCACATTCCAAATATATTGCATTGGACTACATCACTACAACAACAGAAAGTGTTTATTGTCTAATTACTTGTGAATTGCACTGTATTTCACCGTATGTGTCAGCTGTGTTCAGAATACTTACATATGTTTGGATCTCACAGGGTTTTTGTATGGCATAAGACCATATGACAAGGACTTGCACTAAGCTTGATAATACTGTGTGTTCATTGTCGTCGTAAAATGTTAAGTATTCATTATTCATTCTACATGGGTTTCCTTGAGACTGTCCTATTAAATAAAGAAGAAAAATGAGGTCTCTGCATACCATTTTCCAGATCTGCTACTGTTCCTTTTTTTATGTTCCAGTAAGATATTACACCCGGTGGATGAATCAGTCAGCACAGAGTGCATTTGGACTACATATATTTTCTGTTACTCCAGATCTAGACAGATTTTTAGACACACAGAGATTCCAATATCTTCTTGTCTATATAGAGGAAGGCAGATAAGGAAGCTTGTATTTATATGCTGAAATCATTCATAATCAGCATTAGAAATGAAATATTGTGGATGTTTTCACTGTGAGGGCTGGAGAAGTTAACTTACTTTGCATGATTCAGATCCTTTCCATGCTGGAGCAATTCATCGCTTTATGCAATGAGGACATGTTTAACCTGAAATGCTGCTGTTTCAGCATTCTGCAAAAATGCTTTTAGGTAAATGTTGTCCTTGTAAAAAAAAAAAAAAAAAAAAAAAAATGTGACATTGATCTTACTCTGTGGGTGTGTCAGGCTAGTGTCCAGACTTCAAATTTAATGCAACCACCGTGTGGATTGCATGCCAACCTGAGGGTCTTGCAGCCTGAGGAGATGGATAATAAAGACACTTTGTTTGGAGAATCTAGCACTAGGCAGCCAAGAGGAGGCAATAAGAAATCTAGTACTTCGGTATTAATTAGGCGCGCGACCATTTTCTGCATGATAAAACAATAACAAAGCTGCTTGGACTGGATTGTGCTGTAGCGTGGTGCAGTGCTCCTTAAGGGACATTGAGCCCAGCTGCTGCATTGACTGGAACAGTAATGATTCTGTCTAGGTGATGGATGGCCTGAAGAAGCCTAAGAAGTGAGACAAACATCTAACAAGCATGCAGAGCTTGCTCTCTCTCTCTCCCTCTTTCTCTCTCTCTCTCTCTCTTTCTCTCTCTCTTCGTTCCCAGCCAATTCCCTGCAGTCTCTCATCAACTTCCAATCTTTCTCTTAAAGATAATTAGCTGTGGCTTTGCATTCACAAGGCCACGTTCCACCTTGAATAGGCTATCAGGCACCAAGTGGAGATATACGCTAATTGCACGTGCCACATTGTGCACATTAAAGAGGTCTAGCTGCAGGCATGCCATAAAGCAAGGAGAGCTAACGACATGGCTGAATCGCATTAACCTTACCTACTGTAGGTAATGACCCAGATGCGGCTACTGTGCCGTAAAGGAACAATAAATGCATTCTATAATATCATTGCATTTTATGCTGCGACGGACAATAATTGTAAAACCAAGCACTTACTATCAAAAAGAAGGTAGTAAAATGATAGTGTAGATCAAGCAATGTAGCACGAAGGTCTGTTTACAGTATATGTATTGTGGATATGGCAAAAAAAAATACAAGTGCGGTTCATATGTTCTCCCTTTTCCTTATTTACGTTGCAGTGGGAGGGGTTTTGATGGATGATTGTCTTTGGGCTCATGAATCTTCCACTATTTAAGCTAAGAAAGCAGACAAACTGAGCCATTTGCACCTTTGGGAGTGGAGAACTTTTTTTTATTGATGAACAGAGATTTCAGAAACTAAGTCTGCTGCTATTAATTTATTCACAGCCAAGCAAAATTGAAGATCACAATAAACAACGCTTTATAGGCTTTTCTTTAAAGCTCTTCTCTCAGTAAGGAACTGGTTTTTATAGGATGTTATATATTTAGTGCTGTATGTGAAAATGGTACTGCTCTGATTGCTGGGAATAGATATAGCCATGGGGTAAGAACAGCCAGCTGTGTGCTATTTACAGAGCTTCACGAGTCTCTGTAGATACAGTATACAACAGCGGAGATGGCTGTACACTCACAGCCTGAGTGCCCTGAACTGAAAGGTTGTTGAGTTAAAAGATGGACATTGTCAGGTAATTGCTAACTTGAGTTCCCAGTTTCCCATCAGTATTATCTTATTATAGCAGCGGACTTTTATTTGCTTGCTATTTTACACGCACTTGCTATTTTACAAGCCATGGATTATTGCTTTGTCATGTGTTGCAGTGAAGGTCTGAAACCATCCCCTTGGTAATAATGAAGATTACAAAGTATCGACCGGATAATACTGCACTGCCATTTTGCATGGCTTGTCGCACACCAATCCTGAGAACCGGCTCTCCATTCTGTTCAAAAGCTTTTCTAGAAAGCTGCATCAACAGCGGCTGACCATGAGATGGCAGTAGGAAAATAGTAGCCAGATATTTAGAGTCAGAATGTTTTTTTTTTTCACAGTAGACCAGGTTTCTTTCAGATTTCTGAACCTCTGGAGCAGGTGGCCATTTGTTAATCTTGAAGGTGCACTTGTCTCTTTCAACCCTTACTAGTGTCATATCACTCTGTTTTTTATTAATGTCAGAGCACAGAGGAGCTGGTTCTTTAATGTATACATCAAAGATAAGGTAATGATTCATTTTTAATGAGGCCAATGGACATGAAAGCTATTCTTTTAAGTCTTAAAAAGAGCTTGTCAGGCTTCCTGTTTTAAACAAGGACTCCAGATATATGAATGTATTGAGGATGTAGCAGAATCATTGATTTATTACTGAATTTTATATTTGAATTTTAATAATCACTAATAAAATGATCGGACAGTATTTCATAATACACAGCTAAAATGCTGATGACAGTAATGTACCATGATCCATTTTTTTTTTTTCATTATGTTCTGATTATAATCTGTACATTTTAATTAAACTGCTTCAATTTCAATTTCAACTACAATTCCAAGCCCTGAGGGATCCTAAAATGGGACCCTGCTATGCAAACCTCTTTTAAAGAAAAGGTTTTTTTAACAGTTGCTTACTTGACATTATGTCTATACTGACTATATGTCTATATCTCATATTATTTCTAAAATATGTTTTGAAGAAATCTTGTCATGTCATTTACAGCATTTTAGCAGACGCCCTTATCCAGAGCGACTTACATTTTCATCTCATTTTTTATACAACTGAGCAGGTTTTTTTTGGGGTTAAGGGCCTTGCTCAGGGGCCCAGTAGTTGCAGCTTGGTGGACCTGGGATTCGGACACACAACCTTCCGATCAGTAGTCCAATGCCTTAACCACTAAGCTACCACATCCACATGTCTAACTGAATGCTTGAAAAGCTTCATCTTTTTAGTTTCCCACATGTTCATCTGGTTTATTGTTCACCCTGGCTCAAGCAATATGTTTTTTTGAGATATCTTTTAAGTCAAACAGGACCCACTTTGAGACCAGTAGAGTAGAGTAGAGCGCATCTCTACATCCCAAGCACTCAAAACATTCAGTCCATATTCCAAGCAAATGAGACTCTAACACAGTGACAATGCAAGTCTCCTAAACTCTTCAAGCACGTGTTTCAACACCAATCACATTTAAACGTATACATTCAAGCTGAAAACATTGCGATTCGAGGCACAAAACTTTATTTTCCACAATGAAACACAATTACACACGTTGTCAAGGATTTATGTTAGCACTCTCAAGCTAAACTGTAACACCTAGTTCTGAAGTGCTGCAGTTCAAGTACATAGATGGAAAAGTACTCAGGTGAAATGTTTGTTGAAGCAGAAAACAACCAAAAGGAATACACTTTTTAATGGACATCAAGACATACTAACTAGCTTTTCCATTTTCTTTTAATATTAGTGTAGGACACGGCATCCCTCTTTAAGATTACAACATAGGTTGTTGTTGTGAAGCAAATATGTACCATCATTTTCTTTTCTATGCTTTTAATGCCAAATATTTGAAACATGTTGTGTAACCCAGGTAAAGAACTTTCTTTTAGTTTAATCTTCTTTCATTTCTGTGGTGTTTTGGTAAGCATTATCTCTTCGATACCACACGCTAAAAATAACTTGCATCTGTACTCTAGTAACGTCCTGGTCATCATTTATATGATGATAAATGGCATGAGATATGATGCCACCATAAACTTAAAATAACATGTAATTTATGACAAATGCTTGTCATGAAGTACATCGTTCAATTCATTTCAATTTTATTTGTATAGTGCTTTTAACAATGGACATTTTGTCCAATACAGAAAAATGTCTGTAAATATTTATTTACAGAAATCTAAAAATACAGAATAAAAATTTCACAATTTAAAATGACTTTGAGCAAGCCTGAGGAAACGGTGGCAAGGAAAAAACAACCCAGGGGGAAAAAAGGTAACCTCATCCTCATTTCTGTGAAACCAGTGAGTGTGATTATAAATAATTTCCTTTCTAGAATTGTTTATAATCAAGTGGAATTGTGCAAACAAGAGCATTTAGCACTTAGTTCTTAGAAACTTATAGGTCAGTGTAATTTCTGAGTGCATTATAGATGTTAACATGTCTTACAGTGTATGCTAACTGGAGCATGTTACTGTAATTACAAGATACCCAGTCATGTTAACGTCGCATGGCCTGGTAACGGAACATAAACTGTCATAACAACCGTCAAGACTCACTCAAATAAAAAGCTGTAAAAGGGTTAAATAGTTTTCGGAAGCTGACAGGGTTGACTGCTTAACCATGACTTCTCATCTCACATGTTCAGGTCACATGTTAATTCTGTCACAGCTCAGTAGTTACTCAGTAGTTAGTTAATTCATGATCTTGTACCAGAGCCTACCAAGATTTGAAATTTAGGCAAAAAAATGTTGCTTGTTTTTCCATTAGGACAGCACAGCACACACAATGCCAGGATCCCCAATTTCCTCACACATCCCAACTTGGACTGATGACTCTATAAGTATGAATACTTGTGTGTGCATGGCACAATGTAATGGACTGACAGCCTACCCAGGGTGTATTCCCATCCTGTGCCAAGTGTTCCCAGGAGAGGGTCCAAATCCACCACAACACTGACCAGTGTAAAAAAAAACTTATTGAAAGAAAGAAAGAAAGAAAGAAAGAAAGAAAGAAAGAAAGAAAGAAAGAAAGAAAGAAAGAAAGAAAGAAAGAAAGAAAGAAAAATGGATGGATGGATGGATGGATGGATGGATGGATGGAAGAAATCTTTGCTTTCCACCATTGTTGAGTACCTTATATTGTTTTAGAAATACCCATATACATGAACACCTATGGCCTCCCAGAACACAATCTGACCAGCAGAGCTCATACACAGCTAGCAAACTGGACTTCATACAATCTACATATTACAGCCAAAATATATGAAATAAGAAATATTCAGAGCACAACAATAGCACATTCATCTTTATAGTTTTTTTTTTCTTAGCACAACTTAGTGAGCTAGACTGAATCATTTCATTAACTATGTTAGTATTGCCTTAGTCAGCTCTGATACCAGAGCTAGCTAACCTAATTAGCCAGGTTAAAGACACTTAAAGCTCACTTAGTTATCACAGCTCACATATTAGCTTGCTCACTAATTAATTCACTAATTAATTACTTTAATTAGTAGGCATGAAGAGGAGGAAATCACTGAACTGTGCTAGATTAATTACATTAATAATAACGTGGACTCACTGAAAGTTCATCCTCTCATCATCTCCTGCATTTTAATAAACCCTTACAGGAATACTCAAAGCTGTAAGCAGATCATTTTGATGTCATTTTAATTAGGCAATCAGTTGAAAATGCTCCATGATATTTCTTTTGACTTATTGTCCATGCTGTTTACACATAAAAAATGCCGAATTGCCTGAGAGTGGATTTGCAATGTTAAAGGGTAGAGAGAGGAACCGAGTGTGAATTTTAATATGAATGGTTATGTTCTATTCATGACCAAAACAATAACCAGCCTCCCCAGATTTTCCCCTACACTTTGACCCTCTGCCAAAAAACGACAACCACATCACATCTACTGTGATACGCTGAACACTGTGGTATTGTTTTCTTTTGGTTTCTGTCTCACCCAGAGACACTGTGTTGTAGCCATGCTGTTTTCACAAAAACATAAAGAAGCTCAGAACTGAAGGCATTAACCACCCCTGTCCACCCACTTAGCTACTGTATGCCTCTGACTGTTGGAAAATAATGTATATTACTTGTGGAAAACTCTAACTAAGTGCAAACCAGGAACCTTGTGGTTTCGGTCATGTTATTTGGTTTCATTTCCTTTAACAACAGTATCCAAACGTCCATCCACATTATTCAGTTTTGCTTTGTAACTGGACTTCCCATTTGGAACATTCCAACCTGCAGTGATACATGGCGTCAAAAGGAAGTTGCTGTTGACGCAGGCGGTTAAATGGATGTGCCTTGAGGGTCATGTCACCCTTTCTGTATAGTTGGTACACAAAATCCTGTTTATGTAGGATTTAATTGCAGCAGTCAACATCATTTCCCCATGGAGGCGGGTTGGAGAAAACACCCTGAACACAATGTCTTTAAACAAACAAACAGACCAAGCAGCATGAACATTCTGCCTGCTGTTCCTCCAGCAGAACTGCATAAACATGATACTTCATTTTCCCTAAAACACCTTGCATGCAGTGTTACAAGGATAAACTCTGGATCCACTGCATCCCTGATCAGAATAAAGAGACTACTAAAGATGAAGGAATGAATTAAAGAAGTGTGTCAAGCATTCAATTAAACAGCAACAGATCAATTGATTTCATAGGTTTAAATCCTAAAGCTGCCAGTTTGCACATTCACATCTCCAACAATGTTATTAGCCACACTGGAAAGAGAAAAAAAAAATCTACACCAGGTTACGTATGTAATCCAGTTTTCTCAGAAGGGAAGGAGATGCTAGGTCATGGCTGGCACAAGGTTCCTATAACATCAGCCATGATGTTGTGTTGAGTTCCCTTGAAAGGTAACTCACATTTGACTAAAAATAGTAATTTATTTGAGTAAAATGTCATCAAGAAAATGAATGAAATTTAGTAGTTTATAATTGACACAACAAATCCATAAATGTTCTATTTTCAGTTATGTGCTTTTTTACCTAACCATGGGAGTTACATGTCAGTAACAATATTACATCCACCGCTATCCATAACTAGCTCGTGTTTATTCGTACATGTTATTCATACATAGTTAGATATCTATTACAATGTCCCGTACACTTACCCATAGGCTCCAGCAGATATATTTAACACAACAAGCAACTGCTAACAACCAACAAAGTGACAGATTCAGCGCAGAGCATCTTTCCTGAAAAACCTCAAATCCAGCTAGTCGCTCTCATTCAGCTAGCTAATCTAGTAATCATGATTACCTCCACATGTTTCCGTGTTGTCTTGGCTTACATAATGCATAAATAATTTGTTCCTTTTGAAGTATTTAAAAAGGAAGAGACCTAATAAATTGGGCTAGGGATGCTCATCTGTCTCAGACATTGCTGCTACTGACTAAGCCTGAAGTGTAGGCTTTATTTTGATTCAGTGTCAAATTTTATTTATTTAAAATTGGAGCATACTGGCTTGTAATTGGCTAACAGTCTTCTAAACTGTAAACTACTAAATCTAGAAAAATCTACTGATGGTGTAATCATCATGTGATTCAAGTGCTAACTATAAATAACTGCTGAGATCATAAGAGCCACATAAGAGATCATATGATGCAATTCTACTTCCTCTTCTTAATGTGATGTCTGCGGCTCAGTTTCCACTGCGACAAAGAGAATTAGGCATTGTTGCCTCCTTATTGCACAATATGGGCTTTATAAAGCACTAGTTCCATACAAATTCCATCACCTGCACTGTTTCTAATGCAGTGCAAATGATGCACTTCCTGTCTAAGCTAACGACAAACCACAATTTCCTTGTTTAGATGCAGCTACATTTACCTCGAGAAAGTAAAACGTGATACACAGGAAGATGTGTCAATTCTAGGTAGTTCTTGCTAAACTGTAAAGCAACTACACATGCTATTGATCACACCAGTCACAGAAAAAAAGAATGAGAAACTTTCAATATCCTTTCAAAATAAAAATACATTATAATTTTTATTTTACAAAATATATCTTTTCTTAGAAAATCTCAATCAATATTGGTCAAATACAGATACAAAGAGCAATAACAGGAATATTTATATAGTAAATACAATATAAAATGTTACCTACTACAGTTAGCTGCCATGAGCCAATATGCTTTCAGAAAATAATTTAACAGTAACAATATAGTTAGAACTCCTGAGAGATTGCACATCAAAAAAACCTTTTAGGACTTTAGCGTAGGATTGGATTGAAAGGTTATAGTTTGAGAGTCGGCAGAATTACAAACTAATTTAGCCAGACATAGCAAATCTTCATAGCAAACAATAAAAAAAAAAAAACTTCATAATCCAGCATTATTACTGCTTGAGATATTTGTCTTGGTTCATATTCAATGAAATTCCAAAATAGCAACATCTGTACTAATAAATCAGATGCATTTTCTCAGGATTAAAGATTGCTCATGCTAACTTGACTTGGTTGTAATTTGTTGTCTGTAACTATTGTTTTTTGGGTGCCCTACAACCTGAATCTCTTGTCCAAGATGGGGATTTGGTTTGTTCATGTATGCCAGTACTCTGTCTCTTCTTGCTGGTACGTGCTGATAGTCTTGGCTCCTGTCCTGTAGTTACATGAGTCCTGTCTGTTCACATCTCTGTCAAGAAGATAAAGTTGTCATAGCTCGGGTCGACAGGGGAGACAGGCAGAAAGGATTAACATGCTCAAAGTGTGCCCAGATGTCTGGGGACTTATGATTCATGATCTGCACTTATCCCTACAACCCACTGATAGCCTGCCATGCTGAGAGCAGGCCTTGTAAAACCACTGGTCTTTTGTTGATAGGCAGCCACTGGGGTAATTTAGTAGCAGTGCCATTATCACTGCAATGAAAATTTCATTTCTGTCAGTATACTTTATCACAGATTGCACACTAATTTTTGATTTGAGGAAATATACACACCATATAATTTATCGTGTGCTGAAGTGTGGAAAAACAAATATATTCACATACTATATCTGCAGTACATAAAAGCCCACATGTGTAATATCCAAGGATCTCCAGTCTCCATTGAACTTTTTACGTTTTCTTATTGCACACTTTATCTGTTGTCTAACAGGCTTTCTGTTCTTATTTAATTTTTCCCAATTAAAGATGACTCGGTGTTCAGAAAGTGAAGCTGAGTGTTTAGAAAAAAAAAAAATCGGATGTAATAAAATATCAATAAATTCTTGTGGTTATAATAAAAGGCAAAAAAGAGACTTTTTTACGTCACTACAAAGCTAGCTAGTGTGAATACTGTCAGTGCTTGCAGTTAATTTTCTGTAAATACTAGTACACCTTGAAATATCATTAATTCATTTAGACAATTATTTAGGAATCAGATTGCTGATTGCAGAGTCAGGTTCATATGCAATACATTTGCTCCCATCAAATATATTTTCATGATGTTAGTGATAGCTTACCTGCAAGCTCTTTGTCCAAGTTCTCAATAAAGCTCTCTAGGTCTGAGGTGTCCCCAAGTTTGGCTGAAGGAAACGGAAGAAGAGAGACACAGTGAAGGAGGGGGTGGATGATGGAATGCTCTGGAATGTGTAGAAATACTGCTCAAGCATTTCCTCTGGAATATTCTACAAGAGGAAATGCGATCTGACACTCCGGGGGGAGACGGGAGCATGGGACTGGAAAATAAAATCTAATCCCACACTTCAGAAGGAAGAAACAAATTCGCAGCAGCATGTTCAATCGGCTTTGAATCGGGCTTAAAAATCTTATCATAAACATCCTCTTAAAAAACTGTGCCTATCTAAGAGATTAGCTCAGTTAGCCTGAAAAAGATCAGCTCCACTGTGTTGCTATGGTTTGAGGTGGAACTGTTCAGAGTCTTATCCTTTTGGTGTATGGTAGCCTGACAAAATAAGATAAAGAGCTTTCACTGATAAACACTTCAATTCATTTAAAGCGTCTATAATAATCCCTCTCTTCAAACACTGAGTTACAAAAAATTAAAGGCTAGGTGTAAGCATGGGTGGACGTCAGCGAGATGCCCAGAGGTAGCACAGAACTGAAAGTCCCATCAAAGTATGAAATTGCACAAAACAAAAATGGCACCCACCCACACACACACACACACACACACACACACACACACACACACACACACACACACACACACACACAAAACTCCAATGCCTCCAGCTTTGTTGTGTAAATGTGATGGTTATCAGGATTGAAATATAACAGTGATACCTTTCCGTGAAGTCATCATGCCTGCAGTGTGGAGCTCCTCTACGCTCGCATTCAAGCTGCTTGCCTGAGATGGTTCACTAGCTGAGAAACACACACACACAAACACACACACAGTGCTTTAATGTTCCAAATCTAAAAAAAATCTGACTTGACAGCAGTATAGGATACCATTGTGAGTTAATGATGTGTCTTTGTTGTGTGACTCTGTGCTAAAGCATTCCAAACTCAACAAGAAAAAGTTGAAACTTGTTTCCTACAGAAAGAGTTACAGAAAAGTGTCTGTATAGGAGTTTATATTCATCACTGTGCAAAATTTGAGTGTGGAATTTCTCCATACCTCCATTTTCTCTACCACTTATACTACACAAGGTCATGAGGAACCTTGAGTCTATCCCAGGGGACATGGTGCACAAGGCAGGGAACACCCTGAACAACCAACAACCCTTTGCAGGACACACTCACACACGATTTAGAGATGCCAATCAGCATGTTTTTGGGGGGAGAAACCAGAGCACCCTGGGAAACCCCTGAAGCATGGGGATGGGGAGAACATGCAACCTCCACATGCACTTAGCGTGTGAAGCGTAACAGAGGCGTGAGGCAAGCAAGATCATCACTAAGCCATTCAATGCTCTGAATTCTGCCTTGCATCCTTACAGTAGAAGTGTGATTTTTTCATAAGTCCGAAAACACGTGGTTTTTCTGCATGGTCATATGACACCAAGTAATAAGTGTGACAGCATGTAAGCAGTAAGACTTTAACAAGACTTCAGCTCGTTAAAGGGCAGGAGATGTTGGAGCACTCACCATCATCCGCGTCCTCGATGCCGCTGTCCGTCACTCCGTCGCTGAAGGCAGCGCGCCGTTTCGCTTCATTCAGCACAGATTCGCAGGAGCCGTGTGCGCTCACCGACGGCGCGCTCATTTCCTCCACCACGGCCTCAAACTCCTCCAGCAGATCCCCGATCTCACTGTCCATCTCTGCGGTGGGGTCAGTGTGTAACACATTTATTCACTTCACAGCCAAAGCAAAATCCTTTTCATACAGTCTAATAGTTTAGTCATGTGACACCTAGTTTAAGTGATAAATGGATGAATTAATAGAATCAATCTAACCTGGCGCCATGGTATTATTCCATGATATAATATGAGTTTTTTGTTTAGAGTAAATTCTAATAAACATCCATTTTAAAATAGGGATACAATAGAGATAAAATAGTAAACTTAACTTTAAACTTTATAATTGTTTTCTCTATGTTTCTATACTTCTGTAAAGCTGCTTTAAGACCATTGTTAAAAGCGCTATACAAATTAATTGAATTGAACTACATTTTTGTTTTTAAAAGGTGTTGATTACTATAACGTTTGGGTTTCTATACACTGGTGAACAAATATTTAATCAAAAAGAAAAAGATAACTAACCTGTGAAAGGTGAGGTCGACATGCTTGCAGAAACAGCTGCTGAACTTGAGCCTCAGAAAGAGAGGTAACTAATGAGAGAGCGAGAAAAAAGTTAGTTAGGATATTAAGATAAGCCTCACTACGCCTCACGGTGCGTAAGGTTCAACAAAGGAGGCGGAGCAGAAAAAAAACTGTTATCCGATTGGTTGGCTTCTAGCAGACGCTTTTCCACTCCGCCCTCAGGGAAACAGAATCTCAGCCAATGAGAGCGAAGTTTCCCCTATGACGTATCGGAGACTGGGACAGTGACGGAAAAATTTAGTCCATTACCTGAAACTGCGTGTATCAGAGTGTGGGTGCTGTTTTCATTTGTTTTGTTTTGGGGTTTTTTTTTTTCATTCTTATTTTTCTTACTGAATTGCAAAGATTTTTTAGTGCTGTTACAATTGACTTTAAAATTTTCATTAGCACAACGTACAGTTCATGGATCACCAAACATACATTATATTGCCAAAAGTTTTGGGACACCCCTCCAAATCATTCAATTCAGGTGTTGTTTTTCAGGTGTTGGGCTTAGCTCCTTAGATCCAGTGAAACGAATTCTAATGCTTCAGCATACCAAGACATTTTGAACAATTTCATGCTCCCAACTTTGTGGGAACAGTTTAGGGATGACCCCTTCCTGTTCCAACATGACTGCACACCAGTGCACAATGCAAGGTCCATAAAGACATGGATGAGCGAGTTTGGTGTGGAGGAATTTGACTGACCTCAACCCGACAGAACACCTTTTAGATGAATTAGAGCGGAGACTGTGAGCCAGACCTTCTCGTCCAACATAAGTGCCTGACCTCACAAATGCACTTCTAGAGGAATGGTCAAAAATTCCCATAAACACACTCCTAAACCTTGTGGAAAGCCTTCCCAGAAGAGTTGAAGCTTTTATAGCTGCAAAGGGTGGGCCAACTCCATATTACATTCATGTGCATGTAAAGGCAGACATCACAGTTTTGGCCTGGCTCGCAGTCTCCGCTCTAATTCATCCCAAAGGTGTTTTATCAGGTTGAGGTCAGGACTCTGGGCAGGTCAGTCAAGTTCCTCCACACCAAAAGGTTTCTCAAACAAAAGCTTGATTAATTTAGTTTATTAGTTTTACTTTGCATTCTTTAAACACATTAATATATTACTCTACAACAATTCATTTCTTTAATCAGGTTTTAACTTTCAGAAATTAACCCCCTTATATTTTTTTTAGAAAGAGAGAGAGAGAGAGAGAGAGAGAGAGAGAGAGAGAGAGAGAGATTTTACATATAATAAATGTTGTTCCTTCATCACATCCTCAAATTCTTCAGCAGATCTCTGTATTCAACCCTGCAGCTGTATGGTGTTTGGTTTGGTGTTTTTGCTTACTACAGCTTTGGCACTAGAAGTTCCTTTTTATGAAAGTTTAACATTTATTCACACTCTGTTGGTGTGAATAATGGTGTGAACAATGCTTCGTGTTCAGCATTCTTTGTAGACACTTCTACACAAAATCATATTTTAACTAGCCTACAAAAGCACTGCCATCAAACCCTTAAGGTCGTAAATACATACACAATAGAGAGTGGAGATTGTTATCTGTAGAAACGTAGTCTTCCTCTTATCTCTTGAAAATCCACATAGGGGTCCAAGGTCAGTTCCACTCTTTCCCCCACAGTGGCAAACCATGTTAACACAGACCTGGCTTTGACCACAGAAATTATGCTTGTGTTTGGTCTCAATGAAGGGGAAGTGTAATGCTACAGCATACAAAGGCATTCTAGACAATTGTGTGCTTCCAGTTTTGTGGCAACTGTTGGGGAATTACCACATACAGGTGTAATGGCCAGGTGTCCACAAACCTATAGCTATATAGTGTATTAATGGCCTTTTTTGATTTTGTAAAGAAAATCACTAACAAGCAATGTTGTTTCCATCAGTGATTCCATCTGTGCATTCTTAATATTAAATATTGCATTAGTATTGGATTTATTTATCACCTTCCCAACTTATAGATGTTAGTAGCTGTGTCTACTAACTATTTACATGAAACATGTAAATTGCTGAAAATTCTAACGTTTCTTTCTTTATACACACACACACACACACACACATCTAAATATTATGGGCACAGGCTCATCGACACTAGACCACTGAATTTTAATTTTTTTAAATCACCTGGCCTTTTTCCAGGCTTCAGCTATCCAGTTTGGGTCAGTCTGTTCTGATGAAAGCCTCAGATTCTTGATCTTGGCCGACAGGAGTGGAACCTGATGTGGTCTTCTGCTGTTGTAGCTCATCCAGTGTTGTGCAGGCTGAGATGCTTTTCTGCTCACCACGGGTGTAAAGTGATTATATGAGTTACTATAGACGTCCTGTCAGCTCGTTCCTGTCTGGCGGTTCTCCTCTGTTTTTCCTCATCAACAAGGTTTCAGCATGCACACCCTGCACAGACAGATTATAGATTTTTGTATATGAAAATCCCTGAAGATCAGCAGTTTCTCCCCATCTGGCACCAACAGCCAAGGCACAATCAAATTCACAGAAATCACCATTTTTCCCCATTCTGATTTTTGAGATCACCTTTCACTGAAGATCTTGAATATCTTACATGATTTTTTTATTGCACAGCATGATTGGCTGATTATATAACTGTATGAATGTGAAAGTGTACAGGCCTTTCTAGTAAAGTGGTTGGTAAATGTACGCAGATAATTTGTCATATACTTTGCTGTATATCTTACACATATTTTATATACTATAAATCCTACAGGCTCACCCTTTCTTCAGTGAATAATCTCACCTGGATGCTGTAGACTTGTACCTGAGAACTGTTGCTGCAGTCATAAAGACTGTACTGTTTATACTGTACATGCTTTCAGTACATTTAGTAATGATTGACTTTGTAGTAAATAGTTGAAGAAGAGTAGTTTTGTAAAATGTCACCAGAAGTGGTTGAGTTACTTTTTTAGTCTGGTTCCTCTTCCCCATGGTGTTTTTAAGGAAGTTTTTCCTTGTCATTGTCACCTCTGGCTTGCTTATTTGGGATCTAAATCCACATCAAGATTTCAAAACCTGCTTTGGAAGCATGTCTATTGTTAAAAGCGCTGTTCAAATAAAATGGAATTAAAATATGATTGGGTTATATTCAGGTGTAGACATAGCACTAATTAACTCATTAATAATTATAGCAATGGAAGATATTTTGTGTGTGTGTGTGTGTGAGAGAGAGAGAGAGAGAGAGAGAGAGAGAGAGAGAGAGAGGGGAGAGAGAGAGAGAGAGAGAGAGAGAGAGAGAAAGGGAGAGTGATTTTTGTCTACTTTGGCACCATAATCATGTTAAAGACATGTTAAAGAGTGGGAACATTGACCGAACAGGTTTTATGCCGAAATGAAAGTGAGCTCTTTTCATTTAGATTTGGCAGTTTAAGAGTTCCCTCCCTCAGAAATCCTAGTCACACTCAAGTTTCATTCCACACCGCTAGCGCACACACACGAAGAATGATCACCTGCGTCTCACGGAAATATGAACATGGTGTGTCTGTTACAGGTGAGTTTTCACACACTCTATCTATTCTCTCTCTAGGAAATGTGTATCCAAGAGATATTTGCTTTAAATAAGATATCTTCAGACTGTCCAAGTAAATGCATTTATGTTTCTTGCAGACTTTCTGCCAGACCCACTTGTCAAACATGCTTGATTAGACAGGTTGTTTGTGCATGAAGCTGTATTGTGTAAGAGCTGTAATGGCTTCCAAAAGGAAAACAGAGATTTTAATATCTTACAGTGAATTAAGGCACGTGCTGTTTAAATGCACACCACCAAACCCTAACCCTATGAATAAATGGGGTTGATAGGGCTGATTATGTAGACCAAATATAATTTAAATACTTTTGATTTTATTCAAATCAGTTAAATTTCTTTTGTATAGCATTTATAACAATGGACATTGTCACAAAACAGCTTTACAGGAATAAATTTAAATAAAAAATGTATATATTACAACATTTTATATAATCGCACAAAAACTGTAGAATTTGATTTTCTTTCTTGATGTTTCTTTTATGTGCATAAATCAGAGAAATAAAACTATGTATATAATTTATGTTTAGTGCATTAAATGTTGAAAGACAAGGTGTATTTTCAGATGTACTGTATATTGGCTTCATTCAGGGACAGCTAAACAAACCTATTGTATATCACCTGAAGTAAAATCCGAGAAGTTCTTGTAAACTCTGATGATTTAGACTGACATCGGTTAGCACTTGGTTGTACGTTTGTTGTCACAAAATTCTGTGAAAGTTTAAGTGTCACAAAAGTCTGAAACGTCATGTGTATAGCTGAGAGAAAAAACGTTAACGAAACTCGTTTACTGAAATATCTACAAGTATGAATTTGTGATTTTGAGAAGCTGTAGTAACTTGTCCTAGTTTGTCTACAGATCTCAAAAACATATACATATGACTAAACAGGATTGTCTGTTATACCGTCACACTTTATCCTAAGGACTGTGCCTTTAAAACTTTGAATAACTGTTAAACTTTCACATGGAAAGTGGGGTGTTGTTTACTTCAGACTACTAAACACTTTCTCTGGTTCTCTTTAGAAGGTGTTTCTCATTGCATCGGTCAGACAGATCATGTGCCACACTCTGCTGACTCTTTCGATACTGGAGGAGCGACCAGAAGGAATTAAGATCGGCACCCTAAGCACAGCCTTCTCTCCTCCATATCAGCTGCTTGGGAGCTCCTATTTGAGAGTCAATGAAGAAACTGGGAATGTGTACACAACAGAGCGGATGATTGACCGGGAGATGCTGTGTCCATCACAGGAGGGAGGGTACTGTACCATCTCAGTCGATGCCCTAGTGGGCCCTGACCAAGAACTGCTGAAGATAACTATAATCGTGGAGGATATAAATGACAATGCTCCTTATTTTGAAACAAATAAAATTCGTTTAAGAATACCAGAGGATGCAAGTGTTGGGACAAGGGTGCTGTTGGACGTCAAGGCTCAGGATGAGGACATAGGCAGCAACACAGAGATAATGTATCATTTAGAAGGTGCTGAAGGATTCTTCAATGTGGCACAGGACAGTTCTGCCCTTCAGCTGATTGTTGAAAGAGAGCTGGACCGTGAAACTCAAAACGAGCACTGCATGGTTCTTGTTGCTGTGGACAATGGCTCTGTGCCTCTGAGTGCTACGGTGTCTCTTGTTGTTACGGTGCTTGATGTAGACGATCAGTGCCCGCAGTTCAGCCCTGATAACCCTAGCACAGTTTCAGTGCCAGGAGGCACGACCAGGGGAACAACAGTGGCCCAGGTTCAAGCCATAGACCCAGACCTGGGCAGCAACAGTCAGATCACTTACTCTTTCAGTTTGCAGAACTCAGATCGGGCCAAGGAACTTTTCCACTTGGACAGTAACACAGGCAGGATTATTGTAGCTATGGATATAAGATTAGACAGCCCAGAAGAACATGTTTTAAAAGTATTTGTGAATAGCCCACCTTGCCCTGTTGAGCAAACTCAGTTAACTGTATGTCTGCAGCCAGTGTTAAGCCTGGAGCCAACTGTTGAGATCAAGTATGTTGCTCAGTATAGAAATCAAACTATAATATTACGTGAGAATGAGCCACCAACTCTCTTGGCTCTTCTGGAGCTGAGAGACATCTCAAGTGTCCAAAAGATTCTGTCCTTAGAGGGAGACAGCACAGCATTCTCTTTGAAAGCACAAGCAGACACCTATCTACTTTCAACCTCAAAACCACTAGACTTTGAGCTGTGTAGCAAATATCTTGTTACTGTTGTTATAAGTGAAGCCCAAGGCAAACGTGTGCATGCAAGGAAAGAGATCACAGTGGTAGTTGAAGATGTGAATGATAATGCCCCACAGTTTGAGGAGACTTACTATCAGGTGGAGATAGAGGAGAACAATAAGCCTGGCATCTCTTTAGTACAAGTCAGTGCAAGTGATGCAGATAGCCAGCTTTATGGAAAAGTGTCATACAGGCTGATTAATAAGAACCCTGCTATCTTTAATATTGATGAAGTGACAGGTGTAGTGTCTGTTTTAGAGCCACTGGACAGAGAGAAGCAGGGGGAATACAGTCTCACAGTGCTGGCCAGGGACAATGGCTCTCCTTCTTTAGAGGCCTTTTCATCTGTGTTTATAAAGGTGCTAGATCAGAATGATAACCAGCCAAGGTTTGTCACACCACACTTCATTTTCTTCATTTCTGAAGGTATTTCACACTTAGCTCAGGTTGGCAAGATTGGAATTGTGGATGCAGATGAGGGCGATAATGGAAAAGTGGTGGATGTGCAAGTACTAGACAAGCATGTTCCCTTCGCCATGGACCTGTCCCAATCTACACTTCATTGTATAGGTGAGGTTGACCGGGAGAAACATGAACATTATGAGCTGCGCCTGCTGGCTATAGATGGTGGAAGTCCACAGCACTCCTCCACTGCATCTGTAACTGTTTTTGTGGAGGATGTTAATGACAACCAGCCTCAGGTGCTCCTGCCAAGCAGCAACCTCTCCTGCCTGACCATATCCCCCAACACAAAGGCTGGCAGCATCATCACCAAAATTTATGCTATTGACCGTGACTCAGGCTTGAATTCAGATATTACATACCAAATTATAGCCAGAGAGCCAACCAACCCCAGCCCATTTCAGATCGACCCACAATCAGGGAATATCACGGTGCTGCAGCAGCTTGTAGGAAGAGACTACGGTATGCATCACCTCTTAATCCGAGTCAGTGACAGAGGGAAGCCTGCACCTCTTCAGGCCACTGTGTGGGTTAATGTACTGGTCAATGAGATGTCCAAACAGTGCCACCTGACTACTGTTCCCCAATATTTTTATCTCGCCTCAGAGCCCCCATTGCCAAATCCAAAATCTTATAGCCTGACAGAGAGTTGTACAGAATTGCCTTGGCTCTTATTGCTGTGTGGTCTGGGTATGATGGTCTTCTCAGTATGCATGTTTCTCGTCACAGTCATAATTTTCTTGAGACAAAAAAGATTAATGCGAAAAAGAACACAAAAGAGAGATCACACAGAACTGGAATATTTAAATTAAAGCACATGTGTTTTCCTTTATTGTTCCAATGATGCATTGTAAATTATACATGGTCAGCTTAATAATGACTTACAACATCATGATCAAATGTTTAATAAAGTTCAAGTACATTTAAAAGTAAAAATAGCCAGACTTACAGGAATGTTTCTACCAGGCACTCTACCCACAAACCACAATGGCCTACTTAGTTACCATCTGTGTGTTTTAAACCAATATGGTTTTAAAAAGCTCGTGTAAAGTTTTCTCATAGCTTCTAACATGCAACATCTTATCAGATTGTTAATATCTGTTAATGACAGAAGCAACCAGTCCGTGATGATGACGTTATTGTAGTTATTGTGATCTGTGAATGTTTAGTTGTAAATACAATAAGTGTACTAGTGCTTATTTTTACAGCAGACAGGTGCATCAGATGTACTCAGATCATTAGGTGTTTAAGACTTTTTATGAGTCTAAAAAATATTCAGTCTCAAGTTATTTGACTGAAACAGCCTTGAACCCCTGGATAGGTGTCTGATAAACTGAAACCAGGATTAAGCAGTTACTGAAGATGGATGGATGGACGGACGGATGGATGGACGGATTTGACCCAAACCAAACAAATGTTTGCACATTTTCTTCCATGAATTGTTTAATTTTTAAGTCTAAAAGATCTAAAATATCCAAAAATGGTTTTACTCTTCAGTTGTTAAACAGCCAATCATTTTAAGTGGTCTAGTGCAAAAAAATCAGATGATAATTAGTAAAACAAACTATAAGCAGGATTAGTCAGTGCTTATAAGAGCGGTCTTTCAGAGTGTAGGCGTCTGCGAGGGCTGAATGCTATCGGCTAAGAGACCAGTCAGACAGCCAGTTTGCTAATCCTCTAATGCCTTGATTAGAACTCTCTCAAATTCCCCAAAATAATTGCTGGAATTCGAGAAAATTTGCAGCAACAAAGGGGTCTCATGTTTCTTTCAAAAAGAGGTGCTGCTTTAGAGAAGACTGGGACAGTCATTGGTTGCTGATAGATGACGCTGTGTTCCTTGTTATTTGATAGCCTCCTTTCACGTCCCTTGTTCAAAGGCCATAAAAGTGTTAGGAATGCATATTTACAGACATGTTATAATCTTAAACTTCTATAAAATAAGCTTCCTCTCTTAATATCACTAAATATTAATCCAGTTCAAGTAAGTAAGACATTTCTGATGCAACTGTGCGTGTCAACTTGCGTGTGGTTCCTCATGACTGCTTTCCTGGCATTGCAGTGGCAGTTTTGTGAAAGCAAGTTACATCAATTCAGTAATGCTGATTGTATCATGGCTTATCAACATTCAACAGCACTTTTTTTTAGTAAAGTTTGCCTTGATCACTTCTATTTCTCATTTGATTTATTTAACAAAATGCAAGTGAGAAATGCAAGTGAGTGTACACAAAAGGAAATGATACTAAACCTGACATTTTCTTGGTCTTGTTGGACTTGTCCTTTAAAGGTACAATGGACTGAGCTATGGGATTTCAGTAGTATCAGTGGTATACTGTAGATACATAAATGAAATATAAAAATATGCACCATAATAAGGAAGCAATTTACAATAATACATATGGATAGTCAGTCATAGCTAAAAATTCAACAAAAAAAACGAGTTGTGACAGGTAGAACAACAATACATGGAATGTATTTACAGATGTCTGTATCAGTATGTAGCTCACTCAGAAATCTGACTAAGATCTGAAAATTCCTGTAACCTTATCTGTAACAATAATGATAACCTGTTGCATACAGGCTCTGTCTTACAAAGTTATAATCCCCAACTCTGCTCATATCATAATCCAGGAGCAACAGCTACAATTCCTCATCTCAGTTCCCAATCTGGACATTACTAACTATACTAACACTCACCTGACCTCTACCACACCTTCCTCTCTCTCTCTCTCTCTCTCTCTCTCTCTCTCTCTCTCTCTCTCTCTCTCTCTCTCTCTCTCTCTCTCTCTCTCTCTCTCTCTCTCTCTCTCTCTCTCTCCATATCAGTTCAATGCTTTATTGGCATAAATGCTATCAATCACATTGCTTCCAAAGCAAATAGGTAGATTAAACTAAAAGTTATACAGTGAATACACATGCATCTGCATTTATGCATAATAACAAAAATAATAAACGAATCAGAACAACAAACCACAAAAACACTAACAGATATCTTTCTGAAATTATTGTGTATAGTGTATATAGTCATATACTTTGCAGAGAAGGCTGTGTTCTCCTAATAGTATTTCTTTCTCTCTCTCACTCTCTCTCTCTCACACACACACACACACACACAGCAAGGTTGTGGGCTAATCATAGAGTTATTTTCCATTTGATTCCCAGGTTTCAAACTTTTTGCTCTTCTGTGTTTATGAGTTTGGGTCTTTTTTTATATTGCTCTGTTGTCCTGATATGAAACCACACTATGAATGGCTGGAGAATTTATACGACTTTATAGGCTAGGATGTACTGATTTCACTTCACTTCAATTTCACTTCAATTTCACATTCAGATGAGAAAAGTGCTGAAAGTTTTTTCTTAATCTATGTCTGAGCCCTCAGACGAAGTGCCTCGGTGTGTACTTTTATTTTAGGATACAGCTCCAGACAGGTGACAAATTGACAGAAAAACCAAGTAAGTTGTTTGGTCACCACAAGCCTGTAGAACAACGTTAATACGCTTTGGCATAGATTCTGTGGAAATTTGCTGGAGACATCCTTTCTTTAAAAAAAAAAAAAAGTTCATTTAGGTGTGTTTTGATGATATCACTTCAGAATAACTTGCTGTGACACTGCCCTACAGGGGTTCCCAAACTTTTTTGAGCAAGTGAAAAATATTTTTTGTGACCTCAGTTCTTGTCCATTGTTTTTTTTTTATTATTCCAGATTCAGAATTTAAGACTACTGTGACACTTAAATGCTTTATTATGACACTAGTGGACTTAGTGATTTGTCTCACATATGAAGGGTTGGGGGTTTGATTCTTACCTGATTCCTTCCTTCTGTTACGGTGGGCAAGGTTCCCCGTAGGACCACTAGGGGCCTTCAGCAGGGGTTGTGTTTTGTGGTATTTGTTTATATTATGTGTTTGTGTTAGCCCCGCCTGCCTTTGTGTTCCTGCCTTTGTTCACCTGTTCCTCATGTTTCCTGTAATTATGTTCCTTATTTATAGTGGCTCTCTGCCAGTGTTCTTGGCTAGTCCTCGTCTTTGTGTGGCAACTTTAATGTGCGTTATTATTTCAATAAACCCCTGTCTGCTGTCTATCCCCACGTTTGGGTCTGATCCATCTTACTCCGTCTACCGGCCCGTGACAGAAGGACTAGCCAAAACAGTACAGACCCAGTGGGATAGCCTAGGTGAGGACCCTTTTCCTGTTCCGGTTGTTCCTAGCCTGAATTTTTTTTCTTCCCCGGTACTCGCTCCGCTTCTGTTCCCGTGGGGGACTCCGCTCCACTTCCGTTTCTCCGTGGAGGACGCCGCCTCACTTCTCGTTGGCGGAGGAGGTTACCGGCCTGATTTTTTTCCTTTTTCTCCGGTACTCGCTCCGGTTCTGTTCCCGTGTGGGACGTCGCTCCATCTCCGTTTCTCCGTGGAGGACGCCGCCCCACTTCTCGTCGGCGGAGGAGGTTTCCGGGCTGATTTTTTTATTTTTTATTTTTTCTCCTTTGCGGGTACTCGCTCCGCCTCTGTTCCCGTGGGGGACGTCGCTCCACTTCCGGTTATCCGTGGAGGACGCCGCCTCACTTCTCGTCGGCGGAGGAGATTACCGGCCGCACCTGGGTCCCTCCCTCCCTCCCTCCCTTCGGGGGTTTTCGGCCCAGCCGGGCTGAGGTCGTCGCTCAGCTCTACTGCTCGTCGGGGGACGTCGCTCAGCTCCCCCCACTTGCCTCACCTTGCTCCTCACTCCTCCCACTTGCCTCGCCTTGCTCCTCGCTCCCCCCACTTTCCTCGCCTTGCTCCTCGCTCCCCCTCACTTGCCTCTCCGTGCTCCTCGCTCCTTTCCGGGTTTCACTGGACCCAAAGCCCTTCCAGACTGATGGGGATGGGTACGGGTTGGCGCGCCGGGAGCCGCGCCGTGGGGGGGGGGGGGGGGGGGGGGACTGTTACGGTGGGCAAGGTTCCCCGTAAGACCACTAGGGGGCCTTCAGCAGGGGTTGTGTTTTGTGGTATTTGTTTGTTATGTGTTTGTGTTAGCCCCGCCTAATCCCTAATGTGTTCCTGCCTTTGTTCACCTGTTCCTCATGTTTCCTGTAATTATGTTCCTTATTTATAGTGGCTCTCTGCCAGTGTTCGGGGCTAGTCCTCGTCTTTGTGTGGCATCTTTAATGTGCATTATTATTTCAATAAACCCCTGTCTGCTGTCTATCCCCGCGTTTGGGTCTGATCCATCTTACTCTGTCTACCGGCCCGTGACACCTTCCTTCCTTTCTTCCTTATGTGAACGTACAGAAGCAGCAGTGATGCAACTGAAAGTATTCATATTCTCACTTGTGTATATTATGTACATCTGTACATAAAAGTCATATCAGAGCCAAAACAATCCTATGTGTCAGGTTTCTAAGTAAACTGTGAAATGTTTAGTAATATCATACACAGTGACATTACATAACAGCAAATTTTTCTAAAAACTTTCCTCTGTCTTTGTTAATGTTGTCATTAGCTCAAAACCCAAACATTATTTACTAATCTAGAAAATCCAGAAGATTGATATGGAAAAAAGACTATAGAATTCTATAGAATTGAACACTACATAGGAGGGATTTTTTATTATTTTTTTTATTTATAATAATAATAATAATAATAATAATAATAATAATAGTAATAATAATAATTTGTAAAAAAAAAAATAAATGATTAAAAACAGAGGAGATTCACAGTGAGTGAATCAAGTGATCCCACATGGGGTTGTGACCGCTATATTGGGAAATCCTGCTTTAAACGGACAAGATGGACTTCAACAAAATACCTTCAAATGATTCAAGCCACTGATTTTTCAACAGGAATTGTGTTCTTTTAGATATAATTTCATTGCATTATCTCTTGTGATAATTCATATTAAGAACTGCAGATCATCATTTACAATCTTTCGCTAATGTTAGGCAGATGCAACCTGCTGTCTATCTGTCAAGTCCCTGTTGAGTATGTTTATTTTAGTCTTGTCATAAAATATATAGTAATAAACATATTCAGTTACAGTTGCTAAATGCGCATTGACAAGATACCAAATGCCAGCCCAAACATCTCCAGAACAAATACAACAACTGGAAAAAGGAAGTCTTTAAAGGAATGTCTCAGCAACTACAAACTTTGCCTGTAACAAACAACATGACTCATGTATTGTACAGTATGTATTATAGCGTATATTTAGGTCTGGTGTTATTTGCAAACAGCAGTCAGTGACACTGAGAACACACAATGCTATGACAGTGAAATTGTATGTCAGCATAGCATTATCTCTGGGAATTGTCCTAAGGCATATGAATCATGACCAGATTTAGACAAGCGGTACATGGTTTAATACTGCTTCTGCAGGATGTCTTTCAGCATTTGTCATTTTAGTCTTACATTTATTATTCTTACTGGAAACATTCATCTAATGCAGTGTAAAACTGAGGGAGCATGCTTTGCAATTGATTAAAAACTGGAGCGCAGTTCAGAATTTTTTTTTTTCCTTAATACTCTGTATGACCTTTTGACATGTTCATGCACAGCTAAAAGGTTTATCATGGAAACCTGGCCTTAACACTTATATGTGATTGTTGAACATCCCATTCCAGATTTATCTACCCCTTGCTGTTATAATAACCTCCACTCTTCTGGAAACGCTTTCCACTAGCTTGTGGAGCGTGACTGTGGGGATTTTTCCACTCAGCCAAAAGAGCATTAGTGTGGTCAGGCTCTGCTGTTGGGTGAGGAGGTCTGAGTAGCAGTCAGTGTTCAGTGGGGTTCTGGTCAGGGCTCTGTGCAGAACACTCAAGTTCTTTTACTCCAACTTTGGCAAAGTGTGTCTTATGAATCTCGCTTTGTGCACAGGGGCATTGTTTTGCTGGAACCGTTGACAATGAAATAATCAGTGTGGGTGTAGCTGTTGAGATGCGAGTGTAACATGTAAAAAGTTTGAAGTTAACTATTATGACTAATCCAAAAAATGGCTCTGTACTTGTTAAATAGTGGTGTGTCAATGGTATATAGTATAGAGCACCATAGGGGGAGTAATGAGTCATTTATGCTCAAGCTTCCAATTTTTCTGATTCTCTGAACTTGAGTAATGAGCCTACTCTGAGGGAGAATGCTGATAACCTGGCAGCAGAGCACTCTGATAATCAAAACACAATACAAAAGTGCAGTTTAGCAGCAGTGGCAAATGTGATGCAGGCAAGAATTAAATCTACTGCTAATGTTCAATCAAATGTGTAGCCCGACGGTTTCAAATCTTATCTGCTGAGAGATGGTATGACTGCAGGTTATCATTCTAGCCAAGCAGAGACAATGGTGGCCTCAAGTGTTACAGGTTGTCACACAGGTCTGGGAGGTATTAGACCATGACTTTCTTCTGTCCAAAAACCACACTGGACATTAGAGGCAGCCAGCTACCTTGAGGTGCCCTTGTTTTTCTATCACGTTATTCCCATGAAGATGAGGTTCCGAAACTGCAGTAGTGGATGGGTGAACGTAGAGAGGATATAGTGTGAAGCGTGCACTTAGACTTATGCTGCTTCAGGAATTGCTACAAGATGGGTGCCACCATGCATTTGTTTTCAGGTTTTACCCCTGTAGAACATCATATTCACTGCCCTGATGATTAGGATGAGCAAAATAGAAAAGTTCTGCTGCAAAACAGTTTGTCTGTGTAATGGGACTTACATTCTTTAATTTGAAATACAAATTAGACTTTTTTCACTCAGTTGATATTAAGATACAACATATGAGACATATGACTGTGAAGCAAAGATCATAATCAACTGATATTATCATACATTGGACAAAAAACAAAACCACACTGAGTGAGAGACAGCTCTGTTGGTGGAAATGCCTTGTTGATGAGAGAGGTCAGAAGAAAATGGCCAGATTGGTTTGAGCTGATATGAAGGATACAGAAATATAATCACTCTTATACAATTTACAACATTGGTAAGCAGAGAAGCATGTCAGCATGTACAAAACATTGAACCTTGGGGTGGATGAGCTACAACAGCAGAAGAGTATATTGGGTTACACTCCTATCAGCCAAGAACTGGAATCTGAGGTTATCATGGACACAGATTCACACAAACTGGACAGTTGAAGAAAAATCGCCTTGTGTCTTTCCAGATTTAAACTGTCCAGTTCTGCCTACCACACATGTAAAGAATGATTATATGAGTTACTGTAAACGTCAAGGCAGCCTAAACTAATCTAGATTTTTCCCTCTGATATCTCTTATCGCGGGGGCACGGTGGCTTAGTGGTTAGCACGTTTACCTCACACCTCCAGGGTTGGGGGTTCGATTCCCGCCTCTGCCTTGTGTGTGTGGAGTTTGCATGTTCTCCCTGTGCCTCGGGGGTTTCCTCCCCCAGTCCAAAGACATGCGGTAGGTTGATTAGCATCTCTAAAGTGTGTGTGTGTGTGTGCCCTGCGATGGGTTGGCACTCCGTCCAGGGTGTATCCTGCCTTGATGCCCAATGACGCCTGATGACGGCACAGGCTCTCCGTGACCCGAGAATAGTTCGGATAAGCGGTAGACAATGAATGAATGTCTCTTATCGACAGTGAAATGTCATTTACTCCATGTTTTTTGCACCATTTTGTTTAAACGCTTAACGTCACAGAGATTGCACTATTTCTTCATTCTTTATTCTGTTGCTGATGTGAACATTACCTGAATCTCTTGACTGGTATCTGCATGAATTATGAGCTTCCATAATTGGCTATTAGATATGCCAGTTCACATTTTTCCACAAAAAGCTATAATTCAGTTTTTGGAATGATTATTATTATTACCAGCTGCCAAAGCACAGGCAGAGTTGAATCTGGTATTATATATCTGTGCCATCTGGCAAGTCATTATTCTTTATTTTGACTAAATCGGTCAATAAATGTTTGAGATTTACTAATTGCCTTACAGTTGTAATTTTCTTTAAATGATAAAACAGAAGTAGTGGTAATTTTAGAAATGGTTTTGATTGTACCAGCTGGCAAACATGGTCTATCAGCCTGACCAGCATGTGTTTTGGCAGCTGGTAGTGCTATGACCAAGCTGAATTCTTTTGCAATATGGTACAGCACAGCATTTTTTTTGTTTTTGTTTTTATGTTTTGTTTTGTTTTTAATATCTGATTTAAAAAGCCTGATATTAGTCAATAACAACTGAAGACTATCTGATCGTTACCTGGATCTGATTTTTAATTGGATAGTCAGATTTGTTTTTATTTAGTGTTTTTTTTTTTAATAAATAAATAACCGATCACTGATCAAATAATCTTAAACAATTATTCTGTGAACAAATGTCTTAAAGCAGATTATTTTGACTTTTGTGGAATCAAGTGCAACAGAATCACCAAAGGCCATAAGATACTATAAACGGTACACAGAATGATAGATTTAAACAGCTGATCACTGACAGTCATGGCAGGTAATTATACAGAGTAAAATCTTCACTGGGTTTCATGTGCTTTGGACTAATATTCTTCAGCCCACTTTAAGGGAAAACATACTGTACCAATGACCATAAAATTAAACCTTGTGATATGCAGCTTTGTGATAGGAATGCAATTAGACCAAAGCTTTTTGAACACTTAACCATAACTGCCATATGTGCTTTTTGAACATACCATTCCAGATTTAGTCGATCATTACCTGCTATATTAACCTCCTGTCTTCTGGGAAGGCTTTTCTCTAGATTTTGGAGCGTGGTTATGGGGATTTGTGTTCATTTAGCCACAAGAGCATTAGAGAGGTCAGGAAATAAAATCAGGTGAGGAGGCTTGGAGTGCAGTCTATATTCCAGTTCATCCCTGAGCTGTTCAGTGGGGTTGAGGTCAAGGCTGTGTGTAGTCTCAGTTTGTTCCACACCAACCAAACCATGGAGCTTTGTTTTGTTCTAGTTCCACTGAACAGAAATTGTAGTGGCACAGCATACAAAGGCATCTTAGACAATTGTGTGCATCCATCGCTGCTAATTTGTTTACAGCATACGGCAGATGCCCATATCCAAAGTGATTTACATTTATCTCTGATTTTATACAGCTGAGCAGTTGTGGGTTAAGATCCGTGCTCTAGGGCCCAGCAGTAGCAGCTTGGCAGTGCTGGGATTTAAACTCATGACCTTTCCGGCCAGAAGTCCAAAGTCTTAACCACTGAGTCACCACAACATCATCACTAATCACTGTTGCTTGTTCCACCCATGCATTTCTTTATACTTGAACTCTCTTCCTTACATTTACAAATAACAAAAACAAGTCTTTCCCTAATAATCACTACTGGACTTCACTTGATAGAAATGATAGTAGTTGGAATAATATTGGAAGTAGTCGGTCTTACATTTTCTAAATATGTTTGATTAGTTTGTGGTTCCATCCGCAAATAATTCGATATATCTGTATAGTATATATATATATATATATATATATATATATGTTATTTTATGTTCTTGTAAAACTCCAATCGATTCATATGCAAATCAGTCTTTGACGTCATCTGGCGAATTTTAGAGCGAGGCACTTTCCCCTAATCCGAGACGACAGCGTTGGTGGTTCAGCCTGGGGCATGACGAAGGCCTTCATGTGACATATCAGGAAAAATGTTTCCACTCGGCTCAATTAAATTCAGATTCTAACTATAATATGCAATGAAATGGTCTGGTCCATTGTATATATTAGGTTCTTTACACTTCTTTTATTAAGCTAGAATGCTGCGGTTTTGTTAATCAACATTATTTCCAGCCGGGGGGTTAAAAAGGCGCTAATGCAATGCAAATTGCTGTCTCGTCTCCTCTGGAGGTTGGAGTACATTTCTCAGAGCACAGAAAGCCCTGACCTCCCTCCTTATTCATCCTGCTTGAAGCCTTCCATTCTAGTGCACTTCATTGAAAGCGAATCCCAGCCGCCGTCATCGTCCTCTGTGCTTTGTCTAAGACACACAGAGCAGAGGCTGGGCTTTAATAAGCGCTGAGCTGCGGCCCTGTTGCTCATATCATCCAAACACAGCACCAAGCTCAACTCAGACTACGTTCTTCAGTAATGGGTAAGTTATTAATATTACATTTTCCCCCCTGTAATTCTGTTGTTGATCTTTTGGGAGGAGTATTATTGTAATTTAATATTAAAAGTTTGTATGCTTTAGCAACCTGCTGTATGTAACATTGTTATGGTCCAGTTAACTGAATAAAAGCCGAGCAGGGTTTTTAAATCAGTTTAATAGCCCTTAAAGTGTTTAAGCCATGAATGCTGGAAGTAATTCCCCTCAGATAGGGTTTGTGTTCCTGTTCAACCTCTTGGACTGAAAACTTATTCCACTTTTATGGCGGTTGTTTTACCTTCACTGTAATTGTGAAGCTAACATCTTCAGAAAGGGCTCCCTGGATGCTGAAGTGCACAAACATTGATTTTCTCGTTTCCACGAAAAGCCCGTTGTTAAATTTACATTTATTGTCTGTAGAAATACAAGTTGCTGAGGCTGTAAAGCTAGCTGAATGAATGGAAGGGCGAACAAAAGATCTGTAAAAATGAGAGAGCGGGGTAAAAAATGATGGGGAATGTTCTTCTTCAGCTACCATTATGTAAACTTGAGCAACTAACTTTTTCACTTGTGTGTGTAGATGTTCCCAAGTTAGCCACGCACCTCCTGTCGCTCCCAGGGCATCATGGGTGCAAGGAGCTCTTTTTGTTGTTGTTGCTGCATCCTGAGAAGGATCTACCAGCACTTCCCCCAGCACCCTTTCTGCACCCGTAGTCACAAGCCGTCACCTCCGCTCCGCTCCCCTCCCCTCCGTGCCAGCTTTCAAAAGTAGATCTGTTTGTGGCCGAGGTGCCTGTGGCCTTTTGTTTGCGTCAACATTGCTTGCCCTTGTGCCCCCGAGCTGCTCTGAGACAAAGAGCATTGTCAATGGAACCACAAAAGGAGCCACTCTCCCTTGGTGCCTTGGTCCTCCCTTTTTTCTCACACTCTGTAGGCTGTGGTGCACCCCAATCTTCACAATCCTGCACATTACACTGAGAAAAATCCCTGCTTGTTCGTGATGTATTTGATAAGAAGTTTTATGGATCCAGCTGGTGCAAGTGAATGCCTCAGTGTTCCGAACACAGGACAGATATTCACTTATTGAAAAACTTATGAATAGTATATCTGTGTTAATTTGTACTATTTTCAAACCACCGTGATTGGTGTCACCACTGGAGAGTCACTGGTGGACAAGGAAACATACAATACTTGTATTGAGCGAACATGCCTGTATAAGAATGCTGAGCTAGGATTTTATTACATATTATGCACAATGAATGTAGTAAATGTCTTTTAATGAGAAAGTTACTCCGATAATAAGCAGCTAATAAAAAAGGCAGTGGAGCTTGAGGTAGTTTCCTGGCTTAGGAAAGGGATTGGGGGAAAAACTATGCAATACAAGCAAGCCTTGGTATTATAGAAGGCAAAACAGTTTGATGGGGAGATTAAAAGCATATGTTTTTGTGTATTGTAGGTTGTTACGAGTGCTGCATGCGGTGTCTGGGAGGAGTGCCCTACACGTCTGTGGTGGCAACTCTCCTCTGCTTCTCTGGCATCGCACTGTTCTGTGGCTGTGGGCACCAGGCACTCACGGAGACTGAGAGGCTTATCGAGACCTACTTCGCCCGCAACCTGCAGGACTACATCACTCTAGCCTACCTGTAAATGCCATGTAATTCACTTTCCATGTAATGGAAAGTGCTCATCTAGGATTGTGTATAGAGAGCATGTGAAATGTCCTCGTCTAAGCTAAATGGAGCCATTTCTAACAAGTATCTGAGAGAAGCCTCTAATGATATTCATTCTACTGTGGAAGACCAAAATTGATCCATCACTAAAACTCTAGAGACCCTTGATGCATATACTTTGACTTCATCTATGATAATACATAGAATGAACATCTCTCTCTCTCTCTCTCTCTCTCCCTCTCCCTCTCCCTCTCCCTCTCCCTCTCCCTCTCTCCCCAGTATTGAGTATTTCCAGTACATTATCTATGGCCTAGCCAGCTTTTTCTTTCTCTACTGCATTGCACTGCTGGCTGAAGGCTTTTACACAACCAGTGTGGCAAAGCAAACGTTTGGCGAGTTCAGGAGCACCGTGTGTGGCCGCTGTCTCAGTACAACAGTAAGAGCTATGTGTTTTTCTATAAAAGGTGTCTTGATTTGTTTTACAGTTTATTGGAATTGTGTCATTTCCAGAGTAACTTCTGGTTTGAAATTGGCTTTTTTCTTTCTAATGAACAAAAACCTAGCTTGACAGGAAGTACAGTCCCAATATAGTGTGTGTTTGTTTGTGAGGGAGAGAGAGAGAAGGTACACCAACTCACGTGCTGATTTTTATTCCCAGTTTATTGTGATCACGTATTTCCTGGCTGTCATCTGGCTGCTGGTCTTTGCTTTCTCGGCACTTCCTGTCTACTTTTTCTACAACATGGCTGCGACCTGTCGCACCATCGACTTTCTCTCTGAGACGCCCTCAAGCCTTAACCAGCTGTGCGTGGATGCCAGACAGTTTGGTAATGAACTCACACTTGATGCTTTTAATATCTTTATCACACTTGTTTGCCTCCTGACAGCTCCGGGATTTCATTTGGCCCCTTGTAATGCAGATTAAAATTCCAAGGTTGTCTTTTGGTTGCTGCCATAATATCTGTGAAATTGGCCGATTATTAGGACACTGTGTGTGTTTGTGTGCGCGCGCGTGTGTGTGCGCACGCATAAAATGGAGAGACGGGGGGGGGGGGGGTATCCGCCATCAGTTCTGTGTTTCTATATATCAGGGCCTAAATAATAATTTCCTTACCCATTTGAATAGCTTTGAGTGACCAAAAAAAACACAACAGATTTCAATATGTAGTCATTTCTTCAAACATTTAGAAACCAGATGAAAATAAGTCCTACAATAATATTAAGAGAGTAATTAGCAGCTAGATGTTACCCAAGAATTGCACAAAATTTGTTAAACATTCTGACTACCTCTAGACAAGCAGAACTTGTCGTGTTCTGGTGTGTGTCTACATCGTGCCAAGAAGAAAGGCATGACCTCAGAGAGCTTCAGAGAATTGTTGCTGCTTATAAGTCTGGCAAGGTTTATAAGGCCATCTCCAAACTCTTCTGTCCAAGGTCACATTGTTTAATGCTCAGCGATATAAAGAAAATCCCAACATCATGTGACCTGCCTCAGTAAGCAATTAACGTTCATGATGGCACCACCAGAAAACGACTGTCAAGCATGGTTGTGGAGGGTGGGGGGGGTGATTTGGGCTTGATTTGCAGCCACAGGACCTGGAAAATTTGCAGATATTGAAAAAATGATGAACTCTTTCTGTTTTTTCACATAGTATGTTCTTGAGACAAACATGAGGTCAGCTTAAGCTGGGTCTAAAAGATCTCAAGTGATTGTAAGTTAAAGGTGATTCTACATGTTACAATTATAGGGCTACTTATTTTTTTTCCCCACCTGGTTTCTGAATGTTGGTTTAATGTTTTTTCTGAGGAAAGCAAAAATGACTACATAAATAAATCTGTGTTATTTTGTTACCATGTCATCTGAGGTTATTTGTTTGCTTCTAGAAGTTATTTAGATCCTGATAAATAAAAACTTAGAAGGATTCTTATGCCCATGATGGTATCTGTTTGTAGCTTTAGTTTCAGTGGATTTGATGCATCGAGTTGCCATATAATTTTTATTTGCATTACATAAGATGAGCTTTTTCTATCTCCAGGTTTACTTCCATGGCACACGGTGCCAGGAAAGGCTTGTGGAATGACCTTGTCCAACGTATGCAAAACACGGGAGGTAAGTGATTCCTGCGGGCGAAATGTGATTCTCTTTCTCATAGTGAATCCTCAGAGGATCAGCCTCAATGGCTTGCCAGAGATAGATCTGACATCAAACATTAGTGCTTACACCCATTGTTCTGTTCCACAGTTTTTCTTGACCTATGACCTCTACATTGCTGCCTTCGCTGGAGCTGGAATTACGTTATTGGCTCTGGTGAGTAACAAGGCCAAAACCGGGGTCTGAAATGCTGCAAACAATTAGTCGTGTGTCCCAGTGATGGTGTAACACAGCTGTAGGTGGAGAAGAATTCAAATCCTCCATTAGTTATGAGCTCAGCTGCGTCTGCCCAAAAAGAAAAGAGCACAGCGGTCTTGTGTATTTTTCTCAGCAGTATGAGAATGTCATGACTGTATGATGTGTCTGCATGTGACTTTTCTACACACAAGTTTCTCGTTAGTGCCAGCATGGGCGTAAAAGCCACAACAGGGCAAGAGTTTAGCTTTTGCATAAACAGGCACTGGATAAGTTAATAAAGACATGATAGGGTGATGTGACACAGCACAACACGAAGCAGAGTTACTCTTACCATCCCTAAATGGATAATTTTCGAATCCCAGTACATTCTTAGCCTTTTATTGTTCTTATACCACAGCAATTTTATTGAAAGTTTACAGTTTCTAATTATTAACGAATTACACTATTAGATCTATTCATAGTTAGAATATTATTGTGGAATATCTGTGAAACAGGGTAGTTTCTGGTATCACTACAAATCCTACTATATACTATTATATTCCGTAATTCCTTACCAGCCTCTATTAATTTTATACTCTCTTGGAGTTACTAAGACAAATAATGCCAATTATCATATTACAGAGAAACCAGAAAGTCCTGGAGATTTTCCTGTAGATGTGCAGAAACACTATCAACAGCTAAAAAGTGCTTCTCCTTCTATACATTGTTTCTATATACAGTGGTGTGAAAAAGTGTTGGCCCCCTTCCTGATTTCTTATTTTTTTGCATGTTTGTCACACTTTAATGTTTCAGATAATCAAACACATTTAAATATTAGTCAAAGATAACACAAGTAAACACATCATGCAGTTTTTAAATGAAGGTTTTTATTATTAAGGGAAAACAAAATCCCAAACTACATGGCCCTGTGTGAAAAAGTGTTTGCCCCCTAAGCCTAATAACTGGTTGGTCCACCCTTAGCAGCAACAACTGCAATCAAGCATTTTCGATAACTTGCAATGAGTCTGTTACAGCGCTGTGGAGGAATTTTGGCCCACTCATCTTTGCAGAATTGTTGTAATTCAGCCAGGAATGCCATAATACAGAAATCAGGAAGGGGGCCAACACTTTTTCACACCACTGTACATGTACGGCTATAAATGTTACGAGACTTCCTATAAATGTTAAGAAATCTCGCTTTCTAGAAAGCTTCACCGTGTCAGTTATACTTTTTTCTTTCAAAAATAACACGTCTCTACTCTGGTTTTTATTATTCGAGTTAGATTGTATGGAACAGCCACGATCCAAGTCCCCGTCAATGACTTGTTACTATAAAAACAATAACATTTTAAAAAGTATATTAATATAAACCTGTGATTGAATTACAGCCAGGTCGACTGTCAGTACTGCCGTGGTGGAAAATTAATCAACACCTCCTAACCAATCTGATTTGAGAATTCGCTGTAGTATTAAATAGTGCAGTTATTGTTGTTGTTATTATTATTATTTTTTTATTTTTTTTTGCTGGGAACATACTGGGGGTTTTTTTGTTTGTTTTTTTTTTACAATATTTAGCATTACAAGGTTTTACAAGGTTTACCTTCTGCTTGTTTTGTTGTCTTGTATATTTTGCTATTCTCACAATGATAAACCTGTCACTCACGGTCATTTCCTGTTTGGTTGTGTGTCCTCTCTCCTTTTTTCTCTGTAGCTCACATATACAGTCTCCACTACCTATAATTTCGCTGTTCTCCGTTATCTGGGGAGGAAAGGCTTAGCCGCACGGTGTTAAAGCTCACTGTCCTTTCATGCAATCCATGTTGTTTCTGTCCACTGTGCACCGTATGGAAGGACTGAAGGAATTTCTTCACCTACCTGTTCCTGTTCTCCTTATAAGACTTTCTTCCTATCTGACTGACACACTGTATAGCAGGCCAGCTGAGCGTTTGTCCAGCAGGTAATGATGTAAATCTGAACCATAAAGGCTAGTAAACTTTTTTTGTTGTTTTTCTTGAGTCAGGACAACAGATTATTAGATGACCGTTGATTGTAACGCTTTGTTGTGTGATTATAGTGCCACAATTTTCAGACATGCTGTCTTAATAGTGCCTTTTTCTTCCCTGATGGACAAATGACTCAGTTGGACAGGAAGCACAGGGTTGCATGGTGTTTGGTACTGAGAGATTTGGTCTTTCATCTTTTATTTTTTCCCTTTTATTGTTTTAATATATCTTTATATTTCAAATAGCATTTTTGTCTTTTCTATACAAGTGCCTACATCCCTTAAAAGCTGCGGGATGTTAGTTTTCCTTCAATCTCATCCGACATGGATGTTGTCTAGTATTACTCTGTAGTTGAATAGGCAATTTAGTTCATTTTTTACATTTGTTTTAGTTAACTGAAATAACTGATTTAATAAGTCATCCAGTGAGAAACTGAATTGTGCTTATTGTTATTATTTTGCTTTTTCTTTTGTATTTACTGGGATGGACATGTTAGGCATGTTGCTATGGTGATAACCTTTCACATCTAGACATGCCATGGTGTCCGACATGCCAATATAGATTGACTTGCTGTGACCTCAGCACTTTTTTTCTCACAGTCCAGGGAATAATAGTCGCGCCCAATTTCGAGATGAACATTGGTTTGAAACTAGGGGGAGGGCGAACATCCATCAGACTAATAGCTTTAGATGTTTGGAGTTTCCTGAGTGACTATGATATCTGTGGTGCTGTGTTGTTTCTAAAGACTGTCAAGTCATTTGGTGATCATTTCCACTATTTAACAATGATGATTTCTTAAGACATGGTGAGTGCTAGTCTCCCCCTAGTGTCAGCTGTGTTCATCTCAAATGCACACAGTTCTGCTTATTCATCTGAGAGAGAGAAAAACGCAGCATGTGTCCATCCCTGTAACTAGCAGGAGAAAATGGTAGTTATTGTGTAACACACTATTTTAGCTCTTTTTTACATCTAATCCTTATTTACATTTTATGCATCAAATTGTTGTTTCATGCTACTAGCAATATTTGTTAGAAGTGTTTTGTAAGTCATATGGTGAGTGCTTTTTTTTTTTTTTTTTTTTTTTCCTCCTCTCTCTCTCTCATGATTTTGGTAATAAATAAAGGAAATTAGATGAGACATATTATTCTGTGTGAGAAAAAGTCTTCAGTGTAGACCCACCAGGTTTGTGTAGAGGATGTGGAGAGTTTCTTTTTCTCTTTGGCAGATTCACTGTCCTCTGCACCTGGTCAAGTGGCAGATTCTACAAAGAGACAAGCGATACAGAGTGAAAGGGGAGAAGAGAGATGTGTTCAGCAGGATCTCGAAAAGCCACAGTGGCGGTATCAGTTCTCCTTACGCTGCCAAGCCTGCTGATGTGTGATGGCGTGATTTCCCAGAAACACTCAGGCCTATTACGGCTATACTAGACGTTAAGCAAGTATGTTTAGTTTGAAAGCAAAAATGGCCCTTTTATAGTAAGCAGTAAGCATTACATGTTATACTGGATGCTTCTATAATAGTGCTTTAAGTTCAAAGCTTGGTATTGTCTTGCTCAAAGATTTTCAGTTTTTGGTTGTTTTTTTGGGGTTTTTTTTTTTTAAAAGCTTAAGTCTCTTCATGGCCACTTTGGACACTTAAAGTATGATGTGATGTGAGGATCCCTGTAAAAATACACACCTTCCTGGTCCTCTAAATGGGTTTGAATTATTTTTTTCTTTTGAGACAAACATTTCGTTGTCAGTGAAGCAAACCACACAGTGTCAGTCAGTTATAAGGTTTATTCACACCAGTATTGGATATCTGCCAACTGAATTAGTTCAGTTTGTAAACAAAAGCAGTGCTGACTACCTTTATTGCCGAGACTGATACGATGCCAGGTGCTGGGCTGGACGGTTGAATAGATACTCGCCCATTCTCCGGCATCATTATACAAGTTGAGCTCCGTTCCAAGCACATTAAACAAATACCATGATCCTGGACTAATGTTGTACGTCGGAAACATCAAGTGCAACCTATATAACATTCAACTTGAGCAAAGCCACTGCTTACAGTCAGTGCTGTAATAAATAGCTGGACAGATTTACAAAGCAATACTTTTACTTTGTCAGCAGTGTAAATGGTTTTTCCAAGCTACATAAACAGCACAGAAAAACGTAAACATGGATTATTGCAACATAACAGAAATCCAGGTCTTGGTTAACAAACCACAAAATCATATACAGACCTTTTTTTTTAAGGAATTGTTAAAGAAATCAAAAACTCATTTCAATATATGCAACAACACAAAACTTATGAGAAATTAAATGAACGCCAAACAAGGTAATAACATTTAAAAGAGGATCCAAATCACAGTGAGCACAACTTATTCAGGTACCTCAACGTATAATGCCATCAGCTATGGGCAGGTCAATGTTTTCCAATACAGAGAATAAATACTGAAAGAGCACTATGTAGCATGTGAGAGGAAACATCGCGCCAGAACTGATGCTGTTTCACAGTGAACCATTCTCATTAAACCTCTCTGATGAAGAATCTGTAATCAGTGGATGGAGATTTGCGACTCGTATAGGCCATCACACAAACCGCGAGCAGGAGAGTCGAGTAAAAGCTTTGTGGAGTTTACATGCAAGAGCAAGCAAAGGCAAGGGCCAAACTTCAGGTTAATGCGATATGGCCACTTTTTTTTTTTTTTTTTTTAGTTAGGAGAGTAAACTTTGAGTGGACGGAAGGACTGATGAGCTACATCTGTTGCTTAAATATAGGCAGCAATATAACAGATCAAAATTTTTTCGCAGGGCTAATTTACTCATAGAAAGGCAGGTCAATATTTAATATGGGTTTGGGGGTGGGGTTAAATGTTAAACACCTGAACAATATCAAAATCCTGTGTACCAAATAGGTCTGAAAATACAGGACTGTGCACAAGTACCTTTTGCAACACAAATTCAAGACACCAGGGCAAATGTGCTTTGGTTATTTTTTTCACATTCAGATTAGCAAAGAGATTATTAATAATTATTTCGCCGTTTAAGAGTAAAAGGCAGCAAAACAATGAGATGTAAAACTGCTGACCCAGACCACAAGCGTTCCTGATGGTTAACTGCTACAAAAGCAAATTAATGCTGACTTAAGACTAAATCTTAATACATTACTAGGCTCTGATGTGACTGCACTCTGTAGAAAGGGCCACAGCTTTTCTGAATAAGACAACCCTTATTTTTAGTGTGACGTAGAGCTGGTACATGCTTCACAACTACTCCATTGTTAGGCAAACTTAAAACAAAGATCATTCAGTAGAAACCGTACCATAGCGTTTGTACCTTAAGAAAAAGAAAAAATTAAAAATGTTTCATATTTATACACAAACCGTAACATCAACAGGAACTCTGTGGTCAGGCTACTGTATATCACCACAACAGGAGGAGGAAACACACTCTTTCAGATAAAGGAGAACAAGAGCTTTGTAGGACTCTTGTGACCTGGAAAAGAAATGTTAGAAAACCCTGTGCGGCACAAGAGCTTCTGGCAGAAAAGAGTTAGAGACTATAGGAAATCATCTACACTGTGTGTGCAATTTCTCTCACTAATCAATCCAGGAACAATACACAGTCAAGGTTATGCTGCATCCTTATCGTACCGTTGTCCTTTTGTGAGTGTGGGAAAAGATTAGGAGCATTCACAAGGTTAATGCAACACAGCAACGATTTTTTATCCTTTGATGTTCCAGTGTGTTGTCATACACACACACACACACACACACACACACACACACACACACACACAGACACACACCAATGACACTGTACAGGTTACAGATCTTACTGTTAAGCCCAGTAAAAGCTCAGACTGAGCATACACACCTCCTCCATCATACCACTGGCTCTTTTGCAAATTCAGGCAGAGAAGCAGGCCAAAAAAATACTGTACCAGTAACATTGTAATGAGAACTTTTCTAACATCTGTACCTAGATAAGCATAGAAAGTCCCCCAGTCAAGACTCTATGCTCTGCATCTACTCCCTTTTCATTACAATGACCTTTGCAGGAGCAGGCAACGATGAGGAGCATCTAGAAGGTTAACACCATTTGAAGCCTTTAATCTCAGTGAGATCGTCAGCAGCAGGAAGCGCGGGATGCCTTACGGTTGCCGTGCAGGTCAATGGTGCTTCCGAGCAAAGTGTGATCAACGTGATCCTCGCAGGCCAGCACTTCACGCACAGCGGCCTCGAAGGCAGCGCTTACATTGGTGTCGTCTTTTGCGCTGGTCTCGAAGTACGGGCAGTGGCCGTTCTCCTGGCACCAGGCGCGTGCCTCCTCCTCGTGTACCTGCCGTTCCCCGTCCTCGACCTTGTCCACCTTGTTTCCGAGCACGACAAAGGGGAAGCGCTCAGGCTCGCGCACATCCGAATAGCGCACAAACTCCTGCTTCCAGGCACTGAGGTTATGGAAGCTCTGTGCGTCGTCCACCGCAAATGTCAGTAAGCAACAGTCGGCGCCGCGGTAGAACGGTGTGCGTAGGCTCCTGAAGCGCTCTTGACCCGCAGTGTCCCAAATCTGCAGCGTGACAGGACGGCCGTCCACTTCCAGGTCGCGGTTCAGGAATTCCACACCGATGGTGTGGAACGAATGCGAGTCGAAACGGTCGCTCACATAGCGATTCATCAGCGAGCTCTTGCCCACACCGCCATCACCAAGCAGGATGACCTTCAGGAGGAGGCTCTTGCCGCTCATGATGCCAGAGACGGCAGGCTCAACGTGACCTACACAGACGCACACAAACACGCAGACTAAATGAGTGATTATTAACACTGCTCCTAGCTCATTTTTAGCAACCTTACACAGGTTTAGTAAAGACTGCCGATAGTCATTTGAAGGTTAAGTCCCAGAAGTGAATCCTTGAGCAAGTCTGCTACCTGGGGCTGTGACAACAAAATCAATGAAATTTAATAATAACAGTTGCCAACAAATTTCATTATTGGTTATTTCATCTGCGTTATGCTGCACTTGTGCTGTCACTTTCAGACTAAAAACACATCTGAAGGAAAACGACAGATTCTTAAAACAGTAGATGCTCTAAAAGATGTCATTGTGTAATGTTAAATCATCTACTTTTTTAATGTACATATTATATATTTTAAATACATGTTGTGCATCAAGTCAGCATCCTGCATTTGATTCCTCACGCAGTTGACCCTAAAGCTTTGGAGTCGTTTCCACAGACTGTAAATTATTTGACTTTTACAAACAAGGTATGAAAAATTCAGTGTTTCCGTTAGCGAGGAAGCAAGTGGGGCTTTATATATTTGATGTCCCTGGTCAGAGCTTGAAACGCAGTTTAAGACTGGTCAATCAGACTCTCCTAGCGATTGCCCTACTGCCACAACTCCTAACCCTTAACTCAGACTGCAAAATTGACATGCAAAAATAATTCTCCCATCATGATGAATAATGTTATTGCTAATAAATTAAATAGATCTAACCCCTGTATTCCACATTACTCACAAAACTCTAACCTGCTTGCAAATTGATCCCTAGCATGCTGAATAAATCTCTACAGAAGAACGCTGCGTGAACTAAACAGCCTTGGTTCTGGTGTGCTTATCTGGCTGCATGACGCTGAGACTTTGGACCGGGGAAACTCCCTCTTTTACGACACACAGAGCTTGCCGGAAGACAGCAGTTTGTATTTCACAGAATAAAAGAAATATTCGAGCTTTTTAATCATCAAATCTCTGCATACCTGCTTATTTGTAGTGAAAATCAGTATAATAAAATAAGTCTAAGGGAACTTGTTGAAATTCAATTGTGCAAATATTCTACATTTATTTAAATCTTCAATTAAACGTTTTATAAATTAAGCTAGAAATTTGTATAAATTGTTCTTTCCCAGAGAGAACACAATTAAACAAATTACACCAATATAGTTTTTACATTTCTTTATTTAACAAGAAAAATGTTCCAACTTTACATACAATATATTGCCAAAAGTTTTGGGACACCCCTCCAAATCACTGAATTCAGGGATTGGGCTTGGCCCCTTAGTTCCTGTGAAAGGAACTCTTAATGCTTCAGCATACCAAGACATTTTGGACAATTTCATGCTCCCAACTTTGTGGGAACAGTTTGGGGAAAATCCCTTCCTGTTCCAACATGACTGCACACCAGTGCACAAAGCAGGGTCCATAAACACAAGACCTCACAAATGCGCTTCTAGAGGAATGGTCAAAAATTCCCATAAACACACTTCTAAACCTTGTGGAAAGCCTTCCTAGAAGAGTTGAAGCTGTTAATAGCTGCAAAGGGCAGGCCAACTCCATATTAAATTGATGTGCATGTAAAGGCAGATGTCCCAAAGCTTTTGGCAACATAGTGTATCTTTGTCAGAAAACACAGCTGAGCCTCTTGGAGTAGTAAATTACAAGGGTTAATTTACAAGGGTTATTGAAGTCAGGTGTTTTAATGGGAATGGGTATCAGGTGTGAGTTTAGCTGGCCTTCCCATGTTTCCAGAACTTAAACCTGGCTCTTTACTATCAGTATCTAGTCTTCATCAAGCAGGTTCATAAGAGTGCCATGCTTCAATCAAAGGAGACTCCTGAGGACCTCAGGAAAACAGTTATCAATGCTCAGCAGGCTGGAAAAGATTGTAAAATCATTTCTAAAAAGAGTCTGGTCTCTAACAATCCACTGAGGCAAAAGCACAGGGAACACTATTGCAAGAAATCACTAAGAACTCTAGGGTAACATCTAAAAGACATACAGGCCACTCTTGCATTGAGTAATGTCAATGTTTGAGTCCACAAACAGGTGAAAACAACAAGAACAGTGTGCATAGCAAGATAGCAGAGAGGAAGCTGCTCTGTGTCTACATAAAAACACTGCTGTCTGTCTAAAGTTTGCTAAAGACCATGTGGATAAACAACAAGCCTAATGGAAAAAGACTTTATAAAGAAATAAATCTAAAATTAGACTATTTTGTTTAAATGAAAAGTGTTATGTATTGCAGCAAAACAAACACTTCATTCCAACATAAGGAACCTATCCTCTTCTGTGAAGCATGGGGGTGTCAGTATCATGGGCTGCAGCTGCTTTCCTGTCTCGAGTCCAGAACGGCTTGCCATTATTGATGGTTGATGGATGGATGGATTCTTAGGGCATTGGTGGCTCAGTGGTAGGTTTCCCGCCTACCATGCGGAAAGCCCGGGGCATGCGTTCAATTCCCAGCCAATGCCCAAACCCCAGCCACTGGATGCAGTGCCGGTCCCAGGCCCGGAAAAAAAAAAATGAGAGGGTTGCGTCAGGAAGGGCATCCGGTGTAAAACCAGTGCCAAGTTGTTGTGCGGACCAGTTGGTCCGCTGTGGCGACCGCGAGCAGGGAGCAGCCGAAAGCAACAACTTCTTTGATGGACGGATTCTTAATTGTACACGTTCATCAGGGGAATCTCAGGGTATCTATCCATTAACTGAAGCTTAACCATGCAGCAAGACAATGACCCTAGGCACACAAGTGAGTCTATAAAGACATGGTTAATGCTGGTTACATTTAAAAAATGTAACTTTTTGGCATTACCAAGTCAGTGTCCAGACCTTATCCCAAAAGAAATATTGTAGAAGGACCTAATGCAGGGAAGTCCACCAACATCATTGGGTTGAAGCATTTTTGTAAGGAAAAAGAGCCAAAATTCCTCCAGTAGTTTGTGCAGGATTAAACACTATTTACTGTAAGGTTTGGTTTAAGGTATTGCTGCTCAGGGGAATCATATCAGTTACTGAAAGCAAAGGTTCACAAACTTTTTTCTAACAACAATCCTTAAATGTTGGATAATTTCACTTAACAATACATGTAAAAACTACAATGTTCTGCTGGGGGTTTTTTTTGTTTTGTTTTCTCTTTATCTAGTTTTAGGACTTAGAAGATCTGATCACATTCAGGGTAAATTTATGCTGAAATCCAGCTGTTTGCAAACTTTCAAGCAGCACTGTATTTCATGCATCTGGGCACAAACAGATGCACCTGAGTTTCTACCTGATGCTAAAAAGACACATAGGAAACATCTCTGGGAAAGAACAAGTAAATAGACTGACTTTGTGTTGGAAAGTTGGACAAAGCACTAGCATCGGGGAGACATTATTTTATTTCTGTCTCGTTATAAATCCTTTGTTGGTCGAGTGTCTTAGTAGTAGTGGATTTGTTATACAATCACAATAAATATTTAATGTCAGCAATCATCAACTGCCCTACAGCATCTACTTGTAAGTGTGTTTGGAGTAAACAGGTTTTCTGGATTTTTTTTCCCCCCCAATGTAGTCAATAAAAAACATCCTACATATAGAACAGGTACAGTGGATATAAAATCTCCATATCAATTCTGACTCTCTCATTGACACTGCAGTACAACAGTCAGAACCTTCACGACCTGATGACAGTAGCTGCTTACTTATTTTTCTTTCCCCTCTCCCAAAATTTAAGTTTTAAGTGCAAGACCAAGACCTGTACACAGTACCGTCAGATCTGGGTAAATAAGAGCACTAAACAGGGTACAGTTTCGCGCATGCGCAAACACGACTGACCAACACTGACTGTTTTTAGCGTGCAACCGCTAAAACTATTCTAAGCATTTCGGCTAGGTTCTTTGTCAAAACCATCGTACTGAAATTATTGTAATATTACTTTGTATACTGTTTAGTTTTCTTCTTGTTGTTAAAACCATTTTCGCCTAATAAAACCGTAAAACCCGCATGCTAGCGTGAATGTTAGCTAGCTACAGTACATCATCCACCGCAGTGTTCATTACCGGTAAGGACTACTAACGCTTTGCGACAGCCATAATTATACTCTTAACTCAACGTAAATATATTAAACCGCAATGGTAAACTGCATGTACAAATAAAAAGTAAAAAAAACAACGACCCGGGTTGTGATTTTATGCACTTTTTTTCTGATATGGTCTGGAAATTACCTCATTGTGTATGTCACGTCCCTGCTGGTGAGATTTGACGTGCTCACGCTCCTGCCTGCGTGTCCCTCGCACAACCATCTCTGTCTGCCCTTGGTCCTAAAGCCCGCCTATTCAACCTTAGGAACATTACATTGTGTTAGGTTACAGCTTTACAGAACAAAAAGCAAAAACAAATTATTTCTAAACAACACTATTGTAAATTTCAAGAGATTTGTACACATTAGCTCTTTTTGGGTTTTTTTTTTTTTTTCAATTTGATTTCTTTTCATTGTTTAGGTCTTTTATTGTGCGTTTAATTGTGATGTTCCTCCATAACGATAGGGGGCAATAAAGAGCACTGCTCCTATTCCGCATCCCAAAAAAATCGCCAAAGTCTTATTTTCTCCCATTTGATCCCGTTAAATATTCATTATATCTGCTTGTCAACATATGAAGACCAAATGAGTTGAAACACGACTGAGTTAAAGAAAGGTAAGTGGATACACGATGCGGTAATATTTGCAGTGTTCAATTTGTTATTCCAAGTAGTCCCTCAAGCTGACATCATGGAAATGTGATTTAAAGAGTTTTTGGTAAATATTTTTGTGTCCTAATGGGTTGTTTTAACTAGAGCTGGATAACCAGACCCCAGGTTTCCTTGTATGAGTGAGTTGTTATCACACACCTGTCAGGATAATGGAAGACGATTAATACAATACTCGATATGTATCACGATATAAAAGTTTGTAAACAAACTCAACAAAACAGGCTGTGAATGGTTGTACACAACCTGTGAATGGTATTTCTAAATATGATTTTTTTTTTTTTTAAGTGTGTTATTGTAACATCAGATGTGCTTTTTCCAGAGTTTATAATTTTTTTTTAAAAAAGGTGTCATGTTAATGGCTGATTCTAGAAATATCTAGAAAATAGTTTCTCTATAAAGCAGTGTAAAAGTGTATTATATCTTCAATATCATTAATGTGTCCGGTAAATTATCGGACAGTGGCTCAGCACTAATCCAGCATCCTTCTTTCCTGTTTAGATGGCTGTCGAGGTCGGGTTTGTGCTCTGTTTGTTGCTTTTGCAGCTGTATGTGCTGCCATGTGCAGGACAAGAGCCAGTAGACCTGAGTGCTTTCCAGCCCCAGAGTGCTCTCACTGACATGGAGTTTGTTAGCGTCAGCTCCTACCGAGGCCCGGGCAACACAGACACCCGCAGCAACAAGGAGCTGCCCATCCTGCTGTGGTGGAGTGGCAACCTGTTCCCACACTTTCCTGGGGATACAGAGCGTGTGGACTGTGCTCGCTCATCCTGCCTGGTGACACGAAACCGCAAGGTCCAGCTGCACCGGCGCACAGCCTCCATCATCTTCTATGGCACAGATTTTCGTGCATATGAGGCGCCGCTTCCCCGCCTGGCTCACCAGACCTGGGCGCTCTTTCACGAGGAGTCACCAATGAACAACTACTTACTGTCACATGGGTCTGGAATACGTCTCTTTAATTACACCGCTACCTTCCGCAGGGAGTCAGACTATCCACTCACACTGCAGTGGCTGCCGTCACTCAACTATCTGCTTAAGCATCCCTCAGTCTCTCTGGAGGAGAAGAACCGCTGGAGAAAAGCTGGACTGGCCCCAGTGCTTTACATGCAGTCCCACTGTGATGTGCCTTCAGACCGTGACCGCTATGTCAAGGAGCTTATGAAGTACATACAGGTAGTACAAACTTCTTTTTTAGTGTAAAACTTAAAACTTGAGAGTTTTGTCTCTGTTTAACTTTCTATTTTTCTTGTAATGAATCAGTTTGGAACTGTATGTGCAGGTTGACTCATATGGAAAGTGTCTCAATAACAAGTCCCTGCCTGAGTATCTAGAGGACACCAGCACAGCCACAGGCGAGGATCCACGCTTCATGAGCTTCGTGGCTCGCTACAAGTTCCATCTCGCCCTGGAGAACGGACTGTGCCCCGATTACATGACTGAGAAACTGTGGCGGCCCATGCACCAGGGATGTGTGCCCATCTACAGAGGCTCATCCTCTGTTGCTGACTGGCTCCCGAACAAGCATTCTGCCATTTTGTTAGATGATTTCCCCTCACCTCAAGAGCTAGCCAAGTTCATCATGGATTTGGATAACGATGACTTTAAGTATTTACGATACTTGGAGTACAAGACTCCCAGTAAGATAACCAACCTCCGGCTCCTGGAAGGCCTCCAGAACCGAGAGTGGGGCATCAACGACATGAGCAAACCCAACTACCTGAACGGCTTCGAGTGTTATGTGTGTGACCGGGAGAACGAGCGACTGATGGCAGAAAAGAAGCATAGGCGAGAGCCTGACAAGTATCCAGCACCTCAACCAAAGATGGCCAACAACACACACATGGGTTGTCCACTTCCTAGCCCTGGGCATGGAGCCATAGAGGAGATTGATCCTAATGATGGGTAACTTTTTTTTTTTTAATTATTTTATTTATTCCTTAGGCAGAAAGCGGTTCTTATAAATCCCCAAACTTGTTATGAAGGTGGAGTCAGCGCACATGGTCGGCCATTACAAACTGAAGAGTCTGATGGTTTTCAATGAATAGTTCAGGAAGTTGTGAATATCATTCAGACTTTATAACATTATCCTTTGTCCAGTGTTCTTGCCAGCACATGTGCATATTTACATTTATAGCATTTGGCAGAAGTGCTGCAAAGCACATCCTGGTTCACTAAAAATACTTTCAGTCTAAAACACTGCTGGGAAGAAACAGAGCACACAGACAACACTATTTACTTATTTATTAAGTACTTCAGGTTGAGGTGGATCTTTACACATTGTTTGAATACCAGCAACTCGATCAGCATGTGATGTTCATTACATAAGTAAAGCACACTTATCTTTTTTTATCTTTGTTAGTGAGCAGTCCAAATTTAGAATATCATTTTTGACCTCCGTGCATTCAAGCTACAAAGTGAAGGGAGCACATGGATGCCTGCATGTTCGTCTGTATGTTGACTGACCTTAAGCAAATACTAGTACATCAGAATAATCGCTTTAAAAGTGCCACTTTGTTTACTGCTTGCTTTCGGCTGTTCCCTGTTCGGGGTCCCAACTGGTCCGCACAACAACTTGGCAAATGTTTTACGCCGGATGCCCTTCCTGACGTGACCCTCCCATTTTTCCGGGCTTGGGACCGGCACTGCATCCATGAGGGGTTGAGGCATTGGCTGGGAATCGAACCCGGCCCTTCCGCATGATAGGCGAGAAACCTACCACTGAGCCACCAATGCCCCTACTTTGTTTACTGCTGATGATGTTAATTTGACTTCTGAATGAATTCTGAGATGAGGGGCATGTTCTTATCCTGGTCATAAGGTGAGAGTTATGTCCTCTAGTTGAATGCAGAGTTACAGAAAACCCCTGAAACTGCTATTCTGTGAGTAGCAGCATTAAACATTAAAAACATTTATGCATTGTTTTGGTGAAATATATTTATATAAAAACGCATCAAAATATGTTTGAAGCAGAAAATCTGATTTTATGTCTTTTTGGGTTTTTTTTTTTTGACTGCCTAGTTCTAGGCTGTCCCTTTTTATTATGGCTTACCCATTATTGAGAAAAGATTTTCCCATCCTTTCTAGCTACATGCAGTTACAGAAAAATGATAGGAATCAGATTGATGGTATCCATGTGCTGATTATAATGATATATTTGAGCTAAAATCCTAAGTAGTTTGAAGCAAATGCTCTGAAGTGTGTGCTGTGATCCTAAGCACTGTGTGTTTGTGTTCAGCTGGCTTCAAATGTGGCCTCAGGACTACTGGCAGAGTCTGGACCAGGCAGAGGGACTGGTGTCACTGATCAATCACAATGAATCTGACCCTGGACAGCTATGGCAACACATTCACAGAATGGCTGTGAGCAGGAACAGTCAGTGACATGAGCTCACCTCTGAGAAAGAACGCAACCTCGTGAGCTTGTGTAATAGAATTCTTTTCAAATGAAGGACCACTTTCACTCTACCAAACACACTCATCCCAAAGACAAAAGACACACTAAAGAACAATTAAACCCAACTCAGCTAGCAGTGCAATCATTTTTGGCTTGTTAATGGGTCATTTAGCTAAGGGCCAAAACCAAAGGAAGCAAAGAAGTCATTTTGTAAACATATTATATCTATACGTTTCCCATGTAGACATTTTTGTCATCGTCTTATTTGCAGTGTTGTAAGAATGCTGTTGAAATCATATTTGGAAACACATTAGAACATGATCTGCATATGAATAGAGTCGTTCTGCTTCTGTTTATCAGTGCAGATGTTATGAACAAGCCCTTACGTGCTTTATGAATAATTTATTTTTCAGGATGCTGAGCTTGACATTTAAATTCAGCTGCTGTTCTCGTCAAAAAGAAAATTGTTTGTGTCTTTCATGAATTTTTTTTTATCCTTTTATACTTGCACATATGTAAACATTTTTATGCCAGTATTCTATAAACTATTTATTGATTAATTTTTTTTTTACACATTGTAAAGAGCAACAATAAAAGCTATATGCTCAGTAAATTGATTGCCGTTTTGTGACAAAATGTGAACAAACACAACAGGTTTTTTTTTTTTTTCTCACATCCCTACATTTATTCACAGTTTTAAGAAGTTTATTCATCCACTGAAAAATGCACAGCAAAGCAAACCATTTTTTGGTATTTAAAGAGAAAATAAGGCTAGTACATCGTAGAAAAAGTGAAAACCCACTCAAACAAACACACATGATTCGGATTTTGAAGGCACTTTTCACAATCAGATGACCGCAAAGACAAAAGAATAATAACTGTTTTGGGAATGTAAATGAAGTCCAACAGCATTTACTTACGTTCTGATAGAGTCACAAAAAAAAAAAAAAAGGACAGAGAGATAATCTTAGAAATGAAACAGTCTCAGGAGTTACAGTGGTTATTAAAGTTCACCAGAGTAACCAAGCAGAAAGCACATCGATACAACCTCGCCTTAAATCACGTTAGAGTAACAGTTCTCGCACAGGACCGTCCCACGGTGCAAAAACATGCTGTGGATGAAATCACCCATTGGCTTGCTGCACACACCACACTGAGGAAGAAAAATATAAGATAAATATATTACCCTTGTAGTTTATTAACAAACAGTCCTGTTTTGTTTTTTTTAAATAGTTACCAGTATGAACATGAAATAAAATGTACATATAAATGATTATATGAATAAGAGCTTTTTTTTTTTATCTATTATACCACAGAGCTCTTTTACATAGTGTATGGTGAGCACTAAAATTTAATTTTATTAAAAATTAAATCATACACATCAAATAAGGTAAACTGCTGTGGTGTAAGAGGAATAAAACATCTCTGTGCACACTGATATTGGAAAATAATCTTTAGGGTACTAATAGTAGCTCTGCTTTGTTTCAATATTGATGATTATAACACCCCAGCTTTTATTAATCTTTATATGTATATATATTTAAAAATAAGTTAAAGAAAAAAGATCATTTTAAAAGTATATCAATTAATAATGAAGTGATTAAATAAGAGAATTGAGGAAGGAGAATAAAGAATATATTATGAACAGATTTATTACATGTATTTCTCTCACTCATCTAGCTATCTATGTACACACACACACACACACACACACACATCTATATATATACAGAGATGTTTTATTCCTCTTACACCACAGCGGTTTTCCTTATTTGATGTGTTTGTATATACACTAGAATGTACCTTGAAGCATTCGGGGTGGCAGGAGATGTTGAGGTGGTCAATGGTGATCTTGGAGTCATTTCCTACAAGACTACCACAGTACGTGCAGGCAGTCATATCTGCAGTTCTAAATCGACAAAAAAAATCATTATAAATATAAAAATCACACCAGGGCAATTCACATGGAATTAACAGTAACGTTAGCTGTTTAGTTAACAAGGTAGTGTTTCATTACAAAGTATTATATTCTGAGTGGAATGATCTCATTGCATATTGAGAACAGTTTCATAAATGACTCTGAGAATCACTCCTGAGAGACTTTACCATAATATAATACCCCTGTTTCCATTTTTAACCTGGTTTTAGACTGATTTGCATTACATTACAGTTACCTGGAGGGGCTGCTGTATGCATAACTGCTGGTGCTCGAGGTCACATAATCACTGTGGGCAAAAACACAGTTTAGCCTTTTCCATACATAAACTTTATTCCTAGACCATTATACAGCTCAGTCCATTGCACTAAGTAATGTAATGAACATAACTGTCACTACAATTGCTTTGTGCTCCCATGATTAGTGCAGTAATGCATTTGCCTGCTTTATTCATACGGCCACCTGGGAGACCTTAAAAAGCCACAGAAAGCTTTATTATGGCTTTGTAATGTTGCTAGTCACAGAATAGCAGTTTCAAGGGTTTTGTTATAATTAGTTAGGATAGTATCTGTGAAATTTTCCTTAAATAGTGCTAAAAAAAAAAAAAAAAAAAGTTTTTTACCCACAAATAAAACTTTATAGAAAACATTTGTGATTGTAATTTTTTTATGATGATTATAATTTTACAAGAAAAGTATATAAAGTAGTATCTCACCTGTCGTATCTGCTAGTGCCATACCCAGAGGGATCAGAGTTCATATATGATTTGATGTAGACTAAATTCCTGGAAAGGAGGAGAAATAAAATAATTGAAGAATGACCATATAGATCTATTTATTTATTTTTATTTTATAAGATTTTGAAATACACAAGCTCCCATGCAAATACATACTTTTTAGCTTCAGTGTCCAGCTCCCTTTCTTCTGTACTGGCTGGACTACAGTCAAAAAGAAGATACAATATAATATATTACTTATTTTCTACTTATATGTGGTTTGCACTCCAGTTTACATTGATTTGCTGGTATGATATTGATTTGCCCAGTGATTTTATGGATTTATTTTGCACTCAATGTCTATCAAGGAACAGAAGAAAATAGTAATGTGATTCCTGTGTAAATGTGAAAGTGCTCTTAGCTATCTCATAAAAGTTTGGCTGTGTAATGTTTTTTTTGCTTTTTGTTTTTTTATATCAGTCTTTATTACTGAACGCAGGGATTTAGCTCATCCATATGAATGTGACCATGAAAGTGAAGTTCTTAGTGTATAATCAGTTTGTTAACGCTTTCTAAATTAAATCATTCATTTTTGGGAATTGGAATCTGAAGAACATGCTCAACATGACCATGAGATCATTATTAATCACTATTACTCTTATATTAAAGTAAGAAGAAGGATTCTGCATAGCAAATATCATATAGTAATAGAAATGTCAGTCAATGCTATGTTACTAATGTTACACTGATATTTGTTGGTCGGCATGAAAAGAAACGCAACATGTTCTCATGCCATGTATAAATAGATGAATACAAAAATACATAAAACACATTTCTAAAATAATACGAGTAAAAACTAAGCAGTGACAGAGAAACTTATTTTTACGTGGAATAAAATTCAAAACGTCATTAGGAAAACCTGTACCCTTGCTCATTCCTAAAATTATCCAGTGTGCCAGTCAAGAGTTAGCAGTATAATGCATAAAATCGTGGATATCGTAAGAATGGGGGAAAATATGATCTCAGTGGCAGAGGTGCTTGTACATGGCTCGCATGGGCTGGTCTGAGTATTTCAGAAAGCGCTGAACTTTATGCTCAACAGTCTCTAGAACTGTGTTAAAAAGAAAAATTATTTCTGTGTTCCTAATAAAGTGGTCAGTGAGTATATATATATATATATATATATATAATAACTGATTTTGTCACATGAACATAAAAACAAGACGATATAGAAATTATATAGTGGTTTATAAATAAACAAATAAATCAAATATATTACAGGATAAAGTTGAGAAAAATTCTTTAACTCTGCTTTATTTTTTATTTTTTTATTTTATCCTTTTTTTTTTTACTCTTGCTTAAAAATCAATCAGCCAGGCATATGCAGTAGAGCCAACATATATGGTGAGTTTGGATGGAGGAAGGTGTCACTGTTTTAACTCTAATTACAATTTGCCTTTTCGGGCATTTTTAGAGCAGAGGGCTCTAAAAATGTCATTAAATAACTCCTTTAAGACCTGTAATACAGTTTGCTAGTAAATGTAAGTAAATGCAATTCCCGTAAAAACCATTTCAGCAATACAAATGAACAGTAAGAATGTAAATCTGTGCTGTTTACCTGTCCTCTATTGCGCTGTCTATAGTAGGAACTGCCCATCTGTCCCATGGTGAGCTAGATTTAGAGGACCTAGTTTTAAAAGACATGAATAACATCATCAAAAAAGACTGCAATACATTTCAAGTATATACTGAAAGGAAATCAGCGATGCCTGTGAAGCAGTAACTTGATATGCAGCAAACAGTAGAGGCCTTTTGGTAAAGTCTAGACTGGCTATTTTTATGACAGCACCAGCACACAATCAGTTCTAGGTCAGCAAGCCAAGTGTGGTCATTAATAATACAAGCAGTGACTATTGCAGAGTGTTGAGGCAAGAGAAAGAAATTGGAAAAGAAACAGAGCTGACTCACTTCTGCTCGAATGTGACCGAAACTGTCTGCTTTTGGTTGTTGCTGCTATTGCTGAAAGATAGAGTTCAAAGTTCAAACAGACATGCTAAAATAGTAGTTATTTATTTGTAATTGTTCCTAAAAAGACACTAGTGAGTATAATTTTCAGATTTGAATTGCACTGTTATGGTTTTAATGGAAACACTGTTATCTGTATTTGTCCCGTTATCTTCTGTGTAATTCCATGTCTTAACATCATCATTATTCAGCAGCATGTTCAGGCATTCTGTCTGTACACGTACCTGTCGGACAGAAGAGGATCAAAGAGCTCTACAGGGCTGCCAGAGAAAGAGAGAGAAGGTGTTGCATTTGTAATAGGTGTGATGTGTACACAGATGATTGCCTGCGTTGTCACCTTTAAGCCCAAATCATTACCTCTTTGTGGACTCTTTCACTATCGGAATCGGATCGAATGGCTCAGCAGAGCTGAAAAAAACAATTTCACACTGATTTCACTCTGAAAGGCGAGAAAACACTTTGGCACATGCAAATTAAATTCTGATGTGATTGTTAATAGGGACTCCACTCAGTCTGCCGATGAGGTGGAGTCTGAGCGTGTTCTGCTGCCTCTAGTGCACACTCGCATCTGCTATTCTGACACTGGAGCATTTCTGTTCTCTCTTAATGGTTCTTAGTGCAGCATGTAGTAATAGTAGCAGAAATTGTCTAAAATTAAAAAACCTATATCTAAAACAATATGCATCCTTTTAAGAATGGAATTTTTTTGCAAAACTATAATTAAATCACGGTGAAGAGAAAATGATGCTGTACCCCTTCTCCGTCGTCTTTGTCTGTACCACACTTGTCACTGTCTTCACCGTGCTCTGTGTTTTGTCTGTGCTGAGTCTAGAATGAAGATGAGAAAAATGCTAAAATGGCAGTAAAAGTTTTGACATCAAAATATTCTTTTTTTAGCTTGTAGTATGCATCAAACTCAAAAGAGTAAACGCTCACTTGTCCTTGTTGGTGTCAATGGGGATGACGTCATAAGCCAGCAGGTCCAGAGATTCACTAGTCTTCTTTGTTTGGGGTAAAGAACTGAGGAAAGAGCCAGTAACATGCTCAGATTATCAGGCCAACACAACAGTAGATATATCCACCGTGCATTTATTATTTATACTGCATATTGAGGTGAAACCATTTGTTATACAGCACTGTTTAAAAGTATTTGAACACCTGAGAGCATTCAGTTTGGAAAATGAATTGGATAGCAACAGCCTACAGCCAGTGATGAGATACACTAAAGCTTTCCTTTAGAACAACAAGTTGTTGTAGGCACAAATACCTTAAAATTGTCCACTGGGCTTATGTGGTATAATAATACAGAATTATAGTAGCACTATAATAAATTCCTCCAGGCTTCCGGAGGACGCTTTTTCATGTACATTTTCTGAATCATGTTTTTCTAGACACAAACTTAATCATGTCCTACTCAGTGTCTTATCATACTTCCATTTTGAAGGCAGAAGGTTTGACTAAGTATTATTTTCCCAGAGATGGCCTGCATGATGAACACGTTCATGTGTTTTTTTATTGTACATGCAGAGCGTGACAGAGTAACATCCATGATTCACTGAAATCTTCACATTGGCATTAGTGTGCTTACTACCAGTTCTTCTTCTGACATTCTGATATATTTAGGAAGAAAAAGGTAAAAGCATGACTAATGATTGTTTGATTATACCCAGCTGTCACTATGATGCTATTTTAACTTCATTTCACTTTCAGGATTACCCAAATTTTTAAAATGCCAGACATATAGAGGTGGATAAGAGACATGCAAATGAGAAACAGAAAAGAGTCTAGTTTTCATAATTATATGTAGTCAAAATTGCACCATGTGAAGGATTTTCCCAAGCTGTTACACATGCTCAGTCTTTTTTATATTGTGATATTGCTATAAAGAGCAATAGAGAAATGGGAAAGTAATGAATAGCACAAAATCCCTCACCGTCCTGTCAGTAGGTCAGTGGGGGTGGGGGGGGACGGGGTCCACTGACCTCTGTAGAGTGCTTACAGTGGGGGGAAAAAAGGAAGTAAGAATATTAATATACATGATAATACATAATAACACATGGCAAAGTGGTTATAAGAAACACTAGTGTGTCTGCACTAATGGTACTTCAACCCTTCGCTAACATCAGAGCATGAATAGGCTTTAAGGCAAGACCCATCATCCTTTACGATACAAGTTAGACATGTCTCATGACTCTTTACTATACTGGTACTCAGTTGGTGGAATGAACATCTGTTTTCTAAACAGCTAAGTCACTGAAATGAGTCCTCAATGAAAACATACCTCTTCACTAAATATTACAGTGAGCACCTGTGGAAAAAAATGTCTTGATCCTTTTTCTTCTTGAACTGACTCACTGTATGATCTCCTGTCTAACAGGGATTTAGTATTCTTGAGGATGCCTCTGGATGTGTTTTTGATAGAGACTATAAAGCACCTCCATAAGTCACTCTGAATATGTGGCAGATGTTGTGCAAGCATTTGACTGTATATTTAAAAAGATTAAAAATAAATAAATAAATAAATAAAAGAGTTTTTTACCTCTTTACATCCTTCTTGGTCTGCTTCACAGTTTGAGTATTCACAATTTTGGTATTTGTTTTATCAGTGCTTAGTCTGAGGAGGAGATCAGAGATGAGTAGATCAATGGAACACTGAAGTACTAAACTTTTATCCTCCTGTTGAATCTCCAGCATCTTGGTTAAATCCATTGAATAAGATAAAAACATAACATAAAGATTCCTGCTTACTTGTCAGTGTTGGTGTCAATGGGAATGATATCAACCGCAAGCAGATCCAGAGATCCTGTAGTCTTCTTCGTTTTGGGTAGAGAGCTGCAGAAATAGTCAAAGATTTACCTCAGAATTTTAGATAATGATGTCTTAAAACTATTCACAAAAGGCCCATGCTGTTGGTCTGTCCTAATTCAAGACATTTTATACAATCATGAGAAGTACTAGTGTCAGGTTTTTTGGAGCTGGGGCACAGCACAAACATGATCCCTGACCTGGGCTGGAAAAGACTGTTCTAATTCATGATCACTGCTACAGAGCTTACTGCAATAATCATGGTTCTGGCCAAAAGCCGGAAATTTAAAAAAAAAAAAAAATCACACTTTGTCATAAAGTCTAGGTTATTTTTCTGTCTATAACCTACTCAATATGGTCACTTGACCCTCACACCCATGTGATGTTCTTTCCCAGACTTTTGCCACATGTTGGAAGCACACTAGTGTGTAGTATTTCTTTTTATGCTGTAGTTTTAAGACTTTCCTACAGTGGAACTATGAGTCCCAAATCAGTTCCAGCATCATAATGTTCCTCTGAACATAGCAAGTTCCATGAAGTCATGGTTTGTCAAGGTTGATGTGGAAAACTCGAGTGTCCTGCACAGAGCCCTGACCTCAACTCAACTGAACACTTTTGGGATGAACTGGAGCACTGACTGCACCCCAGTCCTCCTCATCCAACATCACCTGACTTCACTAATGCTCTTGTGGCTGAATGAACACAATTCCCTACAGCCACTCTCCACAACATAGTGGAAAGCCTTCTCAGAAGAGTGGAGGTAATTATAGCAGCATATGGGAACTAAATCTGTAATGGTTTTTTTTTAACAAACACAGAATGGTGTGATAGTCAGGTGTCCACAAACTTTTGGCAATATAATGCACATTAAGAAATCATAAATAAATTTTGCTCGTATCTCTTAATCCTTGTATCCTACTATTAGTGTGATTTCCTCACACAGTGAATAACGGGCTTTGATCAGGTTTTTAGATATCTATGGGGCAAAGTGAAATGGACATAAACCGTAGAAAAATCTGCTTTGCTTCCTTCTCACTTTCAAGGGTAGCATTTCTAGCATTTTAAAATGATAGCCCTTTGCCTGTGAATGAGATACATGCGGAAGAGAAACAGGAAAGGTTCAGCATTCCATAATCATATATTGAAGAAAATGTCCAAAATTTTAGTCTATAAAGGGTTTTTACCAGACTGTTATACATTTTTAAATAAAATAAATTATAAGTGTTTGCTGTAAAATAAATAAATAAATAAATAAATAAATAAATAAATAAATAAATAAAAAAGTAAATAAATAAACACATAATAATAATAATAATAATAATAATAATAATAATAATAATAATAATAATAATAATAATAATAATAATAAAATCAAGAAAGAAATCGTTTAAAGGAAATGTAGTGAAAGTCTCTTACTCTCCAGAAAGCAGGTCAGTGGAGGTGGGGATGGGGTCCACCAAATTCTGTGGAGTGCTTAAAGTGAAAAGAGAGCATTAATAGGTAAGATAACATTAATATGCACATGATAACACAAGCCAAAGTGGTTATGAGAAACGCTAATGTCACTTGAAAGGGAACTGTGTCCCTGCACCAATCAGAGCATTAATGGAGCTAGAGTGCCCTCTTGTGGCTCTTTTGCAAACAGTTTATTTATTAGATGTTCAAAGTGCATGGAAGCAGTGACAGTTTATAAAAATTCAGCACCATCATTAAGAAAGGCACACTGACCTCCCAGACAGATCCAGAAGATCATTATCATTCAAGGCACCAGTCTTCTCCACTGGCTTTGGGTTGATACTGTGTAAAGAGACACAGAGAGACAGGAAATACGGTGAGTAAATTATTATCAAGCCAGCTCCATCTTTTAATTAGTTCATCAATGTGAATCTCTTAGCAGATCAGCGTTAATCTGTTAAACAAATTCTCCTAACACATGCTGCGGCTGCCAAATACAGCACTGTGCAGGTTCATCTTGTTCTTAATGTCACAATAATTAGGAATAAATGTGAAACTCAACAAGTACATGAAGAAAAGAACACTAAATGAGTAAGTGTGAGAATTCACTGTGTGAGAATTTGCATTGCTCTTTGCGATGACAACATGTTTTATTTATTAAGCAACACATTGAACATTTTATTTGTGATAGCTACAGTTAATGTGAATGTAATCAACGCTTTCTGACCAATCAGATTTGAGAATTTAGCAGCACTGTGGTTGGCTGTTTGACCGTTCTTCTGTGAAACCGTAATTTATCTCTACATCTGGCTCTAAATTTGAAATGTGAAATCTGTGAGGTTACTATATCTACCACACTTTACTTTTATTAATGAGAAACTCTGTTTAACAATGCCTGTGTACATCAGGTCCTATTTTATGAACTGTTTTATTGTTATTATCCACTGCATGAAAAGTTAAATACTGTAACAGTGACATCAAGAACATTTTAACATCTTCTTCTTCTTCTTTCGGCTTTTCCCTTCAGGGGTCGCCACAGCGAATCATCTCTCTCCACCTATCCCTATCTTCTGCATCCTCAACCCTTGCTCCCACTAGCTTCATATCCTCATTTATTACATCCATATACCTCCTCTTTGGCCTTCCTCTTTGCCTCCTGCCTGGCAGCCCCATGTCCAACATTCTCCTACCAATATACTCACTGTCCCTCCTCTGAACATGTCCAAACCATCTTAATCTGGCCTCCCTAACTTTGTCCCCCAAACGTCCAACATGAGCTGTCCCTCTGATGTACTCATTCCTAATCCTGTCCAATCTTGTCACTCCCAAAGAGAACCTCAACATCTTCAGCTCTGCTACCTCTAGCTCTGACTCCTGTCTCTTCCTCAGTGACACTGTCTCTAAACCATACAGCATGGCCGGTCTCACCACTGTCCTGTACACCTTCCCCTTGATTCTCGCTGATATTTTCTGATCACACAGAACTCCCGACACCTTTCTCCACCCATTCCAACCTGCCTGCACTCGCTTCTTTACCTCTTTCCCACACTCTCCATTACTCTGGACTGTTGACCCCAAGTACTTAAACTCCTGTACCTTCTTCACCTCTTCACCCTGTAACCTTACTCAAGAACATTTTAACATACTAGGTCAATATTATACATGCTGTATCTGCATTAGACTGCTCTGACTGTCTGATCTGAGCTTATTTGGCTCTGAAATTCTCTACCTGAAAACCTGAAAATGGTTTTAGTATTAAAACACTCTTAGTATTAGGCCCAGTTTTATAAATTCTATCATTTTTTAAATTTCTTCATAATTTACTTTACCCTTGTATCACACTGTTATTCATTCATTGTCTACCGCTTATCCGATCTATTCTCGGGTCACGGGGACCCTGTGCCTATCTCAGGCATCATTGGGTATCAAGGCAGGATACACCCTGGACGGAGTGCCAACCCATGGGGGAGGAAACCAGAGTACCCGGAGGAAACCCCCGAGGCATGGGGAGAACATGCAAACTCCACACACACGGCGGAGGCGGGAATCAAAACCCCAACCCTGGAGGTGTGAGTCAAACGTGCTAACCACCAAGCCACCGTGCCTCCCACACTATTATTCTCCCTGGAAAAAAACATTTAGTAAATCTGAAGAAGCTTTACTGACTGGTGTGCAGTGGTTTAGCTTTGTGTAACCGCTGCATAAGGGATGTGGGAACCCTACATTCAAAGTAGAAAGCCTAGGTACAGCACAAGGGGTGTGGACACCTTACATTCTAAATGCAAAGCCTTAAGTGGCCTTGTGCACGTAAGCAACACCTGGAGTGTGAAAATGTTACTTCAATTACATTACTATACTGTTTTGTTGTTGTTGTTCTCTTGGTAAAATTTCATGTTTTCCCACCTCATCATGGGTTGACTTGTGAAGGCCTTGTAATTAGCTGCCAGGTCAAATCAGCCATATTAAAGTAGGTAGAGCAGCTAATCACAAACAATGACATTCTACTTAATATGTATTTACACTTGCTTGATATTAAACTTTCATAATATAAATCTTTTAAACCTCAGTCTAGGAGTGGCCCCTGGTTTGCATTTGGTTTAATGCTTTGTGGATGGGACTTCCTTTACAGATGGAATGGCTGGCACGACTGGTTCAGTGGCTCTGAAGAAGAACTGACAACATTCCAGAAAAAGGGGACACATCCCTCTATCAGCGTAGATATGTAGTCCTGGATGACATTCTACAACTGTTTGTCGCTGATAATGAATCTTCTGGCATGTCGGATTACTGAGAGCAGGTATTTACACATTACATATAATAAATGAATTCAATTAAGTCTCAGTGAAATATTATTCTATTTTCACAATGAAAGTGTCATAATATTTTGGAGATTATGATGAAGCAAGTCTATTGGGATTGTGACAAATGCTCTGATTTTCTGGAATTTCAGTTGTCAAAAATACAGACAATTTAGAGATCCTGACCCTGCATGCCTTTAGACTGGGGCAGAAAAACAGAGTACAAGGAGAAAACCTCCATAGCACAGGGATAACATCCCCCTCACATCCCATCTACACATCCACAAAATAATCCGAATGTACTGTATGTATTTCATTTTAAAATGGGTACAAAATTAGAGAAAAAGACACTGATCCTGTTTTGCTACATGGTGTATGTGTAGTGAGGATAACAACCTCTTAATTAATACACAAATAACATTCTACATATGCTGTATCTGCACATTTGAAGGTTCTGCCATGGAGGAGTTAGTGTTAAATCTATAATGAACTCAGATGTTACGCTAATTTATGAGTTGCTCAGGAGCTCCTGGTTGCACAACTCCAAATGACTGTATACGACTGTAGAAAGGACACAACTCCAAATGACTTTATAATCACACTCTCTGGTGTTTATGGTCATTCACACTCTCCATTGTTTCTAATGATTTATAATCACACTTTCTAGTGTTTAAAATTATTTATAATTATTTTTTGAGTCTGGTTCCTCTCAAGGTTTCTTCCCCATAACATTTCAGGGAGTTTTTCCTTGCCAGTCATCTCAGGCTCGCTCATTAGGAATAAATACAAATATATTTCAATTATAAGTCTAATATTAAATCTCGACCTTTCTGTTCTATATTTCTTATATTCTGTAAAGTTACTTTTAGACGATGTCCATTCTTAAAAGCGCTATACAAATAAAATTGAAGTGAAGTGAATTGGTGTTTTGCTGGCATGGTTTAGCACGATTTGCTCTCTTAATGGAAGAGTTTCTGCAAAATGCGTATTTTCTTCAGACAAATCCAGCTGTAATGAAACCCGTCTATCCTGATGGCAGTTGTCTCTTCCAGGATAACCCTACACCCGTGCAAAGGGCACAAGGACTCATTGAATGTTTTGATGAGGATTTAGATGGTATAAATCATATAGTATATCCTTAAGATGGACCAGATCTCAACCAAATAAAACAGATCTAGACAACAGGCGTAGCTCTTTAACATCATCAAAGCATCAAGTGAGGAAATACATTCAGGAAGAATGCTGTTCATTCCTCCAGTACAGCTCCGCAAACATGTGGCATCTATATCAGTCATAAAACTTTTCTGACATCTCATGGTGTTAAATGTTGTGATTTTTTCTCTTTTCGTTTGTCACCTATCTATAATCTAAATGTAATAGGATGTACCTTGGTTTAGGAGTGGGATCTGGCTTGGGTTCAGTTGTTGCAGAGCTCTTTAAAGTAGCAACTGGAGCAATTGAAGTGGCCTGAGTAATCTTCTCATTCACGCTGTTTCAAAGGAAGACAGGAATAAATCAATGACATTGTTATATCTTAAAGATATATACATGAATCCAACCATAATTTATATATCAAAGGTTTAAAGTAACATTTAACCAAATGGCAAGATCATTTTATCACTCTCATTAGAATTTAAGTGATTTGGTGTCATTTCTATATTTTTATTCAATCTGAGGTTTTAATTATTGTTAAAGAGCAACTGATAAATGATTATATTAATAATTATTAATAATGACCAGTAATAATAATAATAATCTCCTCATCTAAATTAGAATAAACACCTTGTTGTAGAACTGGGCTTGGGTTTAGAGACATTTTGTGTCTCTGGAACAGGAGACGTGACTTGCTTCTTGCTGAGAACAAGAGAAATACACGACATAAATGTGAGAGATAGTGTAAATGACACATTTTTGGTTCTTGTGGTTTAACCTGGAACAGCTCAACAGTTCACATTTCAAAAAGTTCTATAAAAGTGTTTGTTTTCTTTCTGGAGCAAGACTATTGCAATTTGATTACATTTTCTTTCCTAATGGTTCTTCATACACTTTTTAGAATTTTTTTCAGAATTTCAGATATTATTTTGGTACCTGGTGGATTCTGGGGTGGACAGGAGGGTGTCAGAGAGAGCGTTGAGGGTGTTACTACAAAAGACGTACAAAAAAATAAAAGTTAAATATGATCACAATGGAAACAGACCACAGGGGAAACTAAATCATTATTTGTATCTACTCCTAGTGTAATATTAGATATAGTAAACCTTTGTCTAGGTGTGAGCTGGGGTTTGACTGTTGGTTTCAATTCAGGTTTTGCAGCTGAGGATTCTGGTGGTATCGGCTCATCGACGCTCATTTCCACACTGTATGTCGACAGAGTCAAAGGTTCAGTGAAGTTTAGCAAAAAGAAGCTTTTTGGTCCATTTTGGAAGCATTGACTAAAGTGGATAAGTCTACCTCTGTTTACGAAGAGATACCATGGTGGAGCCAGTGTCATCGTCGTCACTGATAACTACCCTATACACACACACACACACACACACACACACACACACACACACACACACACACACAACAAAGCCATTAGTGACAAAGCACAGCATGCTTTTCATTTATGTGACCTAACCACAGAATATACTTTGTACCTTTTAGCAATAAAAGCTGAGGCTGGTGTGTCAGAGTTGTCTTTCCCAGGAGTTGGCCTTAAAAAAGTGATAAGAATTCACTTAAAAACAAGAAGATATAAGGAAGGAAATAGGGTACTTTATTATCATAAATTTGTGACCCATTATTGTACAGGAATGGCAGTGTATTACACGTCTGAATGATGATGTGCTGTGAAAATTAATGGCACTTGAGGAACAGCGTACTACTTTTCAAAGAACTGGCCCAAGACTTTGGAGCAAAACCTACTCATATTTCTTTGCAGCTGACAGCACATATGATCTCTGTTTTTTTGCTGAGCTGTCTAGTATTTTGCTGGCTGCCTCTGTCCTGTACACACACACACACACACGCACACACACACAAAGGATTAGGATGACATCAGATATCAGGTTCATGCCTCCTTTTATGAAGAGGACCACAGTGAACAAAGACATCTGTTTTGAAAAAGCTGCATGTGCTGTATGGAGTTTGTCTCACCTCCTCTCCTTTTCTTCTGTGCTGAGTGATGGCTCCGATGGATCTGCTTTCTCCACGCTCGTGCGAACAGTGTGAGGAGCTCTGAGAATGACACGAGAAAAGCCGTTTACAAAAACGAGCCCAAATGCTTCGTTTGCAATATGCCTGAAGCCACATGGTTTGTATTTGAATCACAAATATTTAATCCAAAATTTGCATCAATTGATGAATTTCCACATCAAGCGCTTACATTTTCTTGTATCCATCAGAGGCCTTTTTGGTGTAGCCAGATGTTCCACTGTAAAAAGTAAGGGGGAAAAAAACCATATAGATACAATCATGTATTAGAGCAACTTTCCATGAATTACTTTAAAATCTTATACGTAATTTATACTGAATATACAGTACTGTGCAAAGGCATATTTAGAGAGGTACTGGAAAGACAACATTCCTTCAAAATAATGACATTTCTACATTTAAAAAAATCCACTATAAAGATGAGGAAATATAAATAGAGATTACACGTAGGTAAATATTTGGTAGGCAACACTTTTTTTTAAAAATGTGTGAGTAATCTCTTTATACACTAATTGGCTGGTTCGGAGCAGTGCTAAAGTTCAGTTTCTCTGGAGATCTGGACTTCCCTTTTATTAAAAAACTGATTTCATTATGTTTTTGTGGTGTATAATGCAATATGTTTCTTTCTTTACTCACATTTGTTTTTATACTGACTCAGTAATGCAGAAGTCACCAAATAAATATCTATTTTGCATTTTAAAAAAATCAGGGTGTCTAAGTCTTTTGCACAGTACTAGTACTACTAGTGATAATCTTTTTGCGTACATGTAGCCGTTAGTGGACGATGCAGTTGGCTTGGTGTCAGTCTTCGTGAAAACACCCCTGCAAAACAAATATGGTTCATAACACAAAGCTTTTTGTCAAATACACATTAGCATGACATAAGCAACTCCTGTAAGTGCTGACTTACCTGACCAGGTATCCAGCTGTTTTAGAACTGTTAAAAAGATAAAACAATGTCAATAAATGACACTTAGATGTCACGGAAAATTCAAAGAAAATGTTAAGCCTCAGGCTGGACATTCTGTAGTGCTCTTAAATATGCAAATAATATGGCAAATCTGAAGCATGCGCTCTCACCCGTCTGTGCTCGGTGAAAGTTGAGGGTCTCGCTTAGGAGGTGTGTCATCAGCTGCAGGGTCACTGAAGTCACTGTTGAGTCGACTTGCGCGTACCTCTGCAACCCTTTATTTAATAGTTTGGGAAGTGATACATGAATCTATTTTTCATGAAGTCAGATCTCTCTCACTCACACACACACACACACACTTACCATGGCTTTTCATCCTCCTCCTCCTCTACTGGTTCAGACTGACTAGCTCGTTGGATCCAGCTGCTGTCTCCTTTCAGTGCAGTACGAACCTTTGCCTTGCGCAAAACAGATTGTCTGTCTCCTTCTTCACACACACACACACACACACACACACACACACACACACACACAAGTGTACAAAATGAGCTCCTCAATATCAGGGAAGCATTATAACTATGTGGAAATGAGCATGTGTATTATGTATATTATATGTGTATTAGGGGCAATACTATGGTAAGATATGTTACAGAACAGGTTTGGAGTGTCAGTGCAGTCTGGTTTCACATAGCACACTTTTAAATAAAGGAGAAAACAGCATCATAGGTATTCGTGTGTATAAAATGAATTACTTTCCCATTAGTCATCATTATTCTGGGATTGGTTTTAATGAAGCTCATCTGTAAATCGTATACATATAACCTGTGGGAGGGATCAAAATCTGCTCACCAGTAGCCATGGTTTCTGCTTAGAATTTTTCCGAATTTCTTCTTTGATCAACTCTGGGTGAAATAAAAAAAAAAAGAATAAGGCAGTTTAAAATTTGATGTGTTGATCTGCACGAATGCGATCCAGTGTACAACAGGTACGGAAATAATCAAGATCATGATTTTATCAAATAATGAGTGTATGTTTCCTGATGGAAATTTTGTTCGGTGGACGTTTATGCATTCTTTAACACCTTGTTCAGAATTCCTGAGTCATCGTTTCACCATGCCATCGAGCCTGTCTCTCCACTTTCTCAGCCCACACTCTTTCACACATATTTTAATGAACAGACAACAGCAGGGTTCTGTTTATGGGAGGTAATAATATTTTGGTCCAGTTGTATTTTAATGATAATAAATCCACCCATTTTCTAGATTAAGCTCTTGTTTAATATGATAAATCCTCTGGTTAGATAGTTGTTTTCTTTCTGTTTTTTCATAAACAGAACATATATCTACATATTCTCTAGAGCCGGAGAACTGCATAGTTGAGTAGTTTACGTCCTTCACTACATGCTCATTAAGGCTTGTTGATTAGCATTTTGTTTATTAAAGTATGCACTAGTGTCTGCTCTGGTGGTTAAATAACAATCACAAATCACTGGGGTTACACCGAGTTTCACCCCCATCAGCAGACCACGTTATCCATAGACTTCTGCAAAAAATGATCTCTGCAGTGAACAGTGGTGGAAGTTCAAACATTGTGACATAACACACACTCAGGTAACAGATGAGAAAGTGCATTAATCACGCTGGCATTAATCAAACAAGATGGAGTCAGAGGAAAATGATAAACAAATGGTTAATGGTTTTATAAAGCCACACACAAAACAATCAGTCAAATGAGAAAAATATCCCTCATGATGTTTACTTTTGTCCCAGTGAAGAAAGTGAAAGTGTTGGACATATCAGATCGTCTCATATATTGAACTCTGAAATGTTAATAATATTTACCCTGATGTTTTAGCTCTACGAGTTGAACAAAGATAAACCTTGTGAAAATAAGAAATCTCATTCTCACCCACACACACACACACAAAAACAAACCTACCTTATCTTAGAAAACACACATCCAAGACTGATGAAAACTGATGAAGAATGCCTCACTCTGGCTCAGTGGCACGTAATCGCTGCTCTTGATAAATGAGTCAAAGCAGTTAACAGCAGGACTGTCTGCTCTGTATCAGTCCACACACACAAATACACACACTGAGGGAGGTTTGACATCTGTCTCTTGGAGAGAGTAGATCCGGGCGTTGACACGACTGACAAGCCCAGCCAGTTTTAGCAGCCACACACACCAAATCTGGGTGTGTACGTGTGTGCATATACATAAGTGTGTGTGTGTGTGTGTGTGTGTGCGCGCTCTTTAGGACACTATAGGAGATTTATCTACATCAGATATTTTAAACATGAAATCACGTCGTTGCTCAGATAAAGTCAAAAGTGTTAACACAGATTCCACTCTGACCAAAGTAACGTCTAGATTTTTCAAGAACGGTCAACAAACACAGCAAGCATTTTTGTCTCCTGTGGGAATCCTGTGAGCTCTGTTAGGCTCAGTTAAGCTCACTGCACATAGTGGGCATCATCTTAATTAGGACATATCAGCATGGGAATAGAGTGACATACTAATTATCACTTATAATCGGCAGAACCATACATCAGCGACTCTTAGTTAGAAGGCAGGTGGTCACATTTATAAGAGAAAGATCTGCTGAGTGGCTCACCACAGAGAAGTGACGACAGTGAAATTTACACATGGGACGTGCTACATTGTCAGTAGCAACACAACACCGAAAGAAGAGGTGTGACTACAAGAATGAAGTCGCACACACCTTTATGGCACTGAATCATTTCGCAGTTCAAGGCGAAGGCAGCTTTTCTGGAATTCATTAATACGTTGCCACTCAGGGGTGGCCAGCAGATGGGTTTTGCTCTTACTTCCACCTTAAACATGACTCAAAAACAAGTCAGACAGCCTGAGCCACTAATAAACTATCAGAGTTTACAAGAATGCCAGGTATCTTGTCAATCTCTTCCCCCCTACATACATAACCACGCCAAGATGAGGAATGACAGAAATGTATAACATGACAGGCTGTGTGAGTGCCCAAAGGGTCACTGTGATGTCTAAACAAGTGTAGCTAATAATGTGAAAGGACTGATGATGGCTTTGTGATTGAGGGCGTGGTCCAGGAACCTGCAGTGTGTTGTGCAACACTCGTGACACAAAGACACAGGCACAAAAACTCAAGTTGCCCATCCCTAGAGTCTGGAACATTCTAAAAAGGTATTTAGCACATATTCAGATCTTTTGATGAATATCAAGGAAGCCACAACTGGAAAAGTTGCTACAAAAAACATGCTCAGACTCCTAAGGCAATTACACAGGCATAATACACAGGCAGTAGTGTAAACGTAGCTGAAGTAAATGTAAATAGTTCCACTCCTATATTTAGAAGAGTTTTGAGTTAGCAGCAAAAACAGGGAAGGTGACAACATATTCATTCCATTCCATTCCATTGTCTGTACCACTTATCCTATCTATCATTGGGTCATGGGGAGCCTGTGCCTATCTCAGGCATCAACGGGCATCAAGGCAGGATACACCCTGGACGGAGTGCACAACATATTTATATTTATGAAAATTGCTCATATGTTGTATTATACATACATTGAGATCCCTCACGAAAATACAAAGCATCAACCCTATTATTTCACATCTGCAGTGCTCAAATGAAAAAAATACTGCTCATGGACCCAAGGTATTTTAATAATACCTCTGGATATAGTACCTCTGGATATAGTACCTCTGGAATAATACCTCTGGAATAATACCTCTGGAAAAGGTACAAAAAGGTGAATTATATCACAAGGCAAAAATAAAAAAGGAATAAAAACATGACTGAGCCTGCTATAACAGGAAAATGATCAACAGCAGCATGTACCAAAGTGTTTTATTCTTTTAATGTCAACCATTTACCAACAATAACAAACTTTTATCTATTGAAGAAGAATACATCATAGATTTTACTGGGATACTGCAATTAGTACATTCAATGTTGTGGAACATCTGCGAGACAATTTAGTTCCTGCTATCACTTTAAACATTATAGAAACTATAAATAGTTGCAGCTTGTTATTTGTGATACAAAAAAACTGAAGATTTTGCTATGTCAGGAAATTTGAAGTTACAGTGTTACATCTGTTGCAAAGAAACAACAATGGAGACTCCTTCCCAAAAATGTCTCCTCACATAAAACTTCACCGTTTCAACAAATACATTTGAATAATCCTAACAAAAATGTGAATGGCATAAAAAGATGTAAGATTATAAGATTTCATAAGATGGGCATTAATTATTAAATCAATCTAGCATCCAGTGTCATGTAGGTTTTACACACAAATTACAAGTTATAAATTGAAGCTGGCGCAGAGTTCAGTTCAATTACTTGGCAAATATTTGTAAAGGATTCTGATTGGTCAGAAGGCATTTATATTTATTTTCCATAACAGCAGCTGAGACAATAGCGTCAGCTGTAATTCACTCACTGGTTTGTATGAGACTGAATTTGTTTATTAACACGAGAGAAAGAAATGTAAGAACTGTTTGTAGCTGTTATAATGCAAGTGATAACAGGAACTAACTTCCATTGTCTACCGCTTATCCGATCTATTCTCGGGTCACGGGGAGCCTGTGCCTATCTCAGGCGTCATTGGGCATCAAGGCAGGATACACCCTGGACGGAGTGCCAACCCATCGCAGGGCACACACACACACACACACACACACACACACACTCTCATTCACTCACGCAGTCACACACTACGGACAAATTAAGGAAGATGCCAATCAACCTACAATGCATGTCTTTGGACTGGGGGAGGAAACTGGAGTACCTGGAGGAAACCCCTGAGGCACGGGGAGAACATGCAAACTCCACACACACGGCAGAGTCGAACCCCCAACCCTGGAGGTGTGAGGCAAACGTGCTAACCACCGAGCAACCGTGCCACCCACAGATATTGTGGAACTAACTTGTTCCACAATATTAATTGTAACTAAGAACAGATAAAAAGTATGACATGTCAAAATGGTTAGCTTTGGGATGTGCTGTTTCAGTGTGTTTTTTCTTGAAAACAGTGCCTACACTGCTATATACCTTGTGTGTCATTTTCTTAGATGAGCTGAAGCTAGAGGAGACTTTTTTACATTTAGACTAGAACAAAACCACTGCTTGTCCTTAGTTCATTTTTCATCCACAGAGACCAAGATGCTGTGATCCACACAGAGTCCACATGGTACAGCTATAATAAAACATTAGTTTCCTTTTTTCAGATGTGGGTAGCTGGCAACAGTTCTTGCTATGGCCTCCTGCAGCCTCACCACTGGCTTGTAGCCCATGTCCTGCTTGGCACGGGAACAGCTGTAGTAGTGATGGGTGCCAGCCAGTGCCACACGCATGGGGGTGAAAGTGGGCTTGATGTTCACAAGGGGGCGCAGTAGAAATGTAATCAGCCACAGCAGAATGGCTATTCCATAAACCAGAGCGTAGGGCAGGTGGTAGCGAGGTGCATCGTAGCCTAAACCAACTAGGACCTGGGACATGAAATCCCAAAAACGGATCGGCTCGTCGTTGGTTATATGGTACGCCTGTGGAATGATGAGATATAAAAAAGGAAATGCAGTTAACATGCTAACAATTCTGGGAAACATAAAATTATGCACCAAATCAGAGCAAAAATATTCTATTATATATTACTTCCATTTGAAAAGTGAAAAGCAGTTGTAATTGAAGTGGAATGGTTGTTGATATCAGATGAGCTAGTTTGAGTATTTGGGGGTTTTCAGATACAACAGTTTAAACAGAATGATATGAAAAACAAAAACCAGTGAGTGACTGACAGTTGTTTCTCAAGACACATTTAAGGCTTAAAGATAGATGAGCGCTGTTATCTTACATCATGTCAGTACAGGCAATGTAGCGTTTCTTGTAGGTGTCAGATTGTGTAACTGTCTGCTTGCAGATGAAAGATTTTTTTCAAAAACACTTACTGACAAAGATTTAATCTAGAAGCCCTTCACACTACACAGTGCATTAAGACAAACTTTATACCCTGATTGTATGATTTTATCAAACTTGTTTTGAAGCAAGATTCAATAGATAAGTATACTGACTCTTTCACAATTATAACTGTAAGCACTTAAATGCCCTCGAATGTAAATTAAACAGAACTGTACTGCCAAACCGTCCACTGTCACCTGCATAGTTAATGATGGCCATGTTTACAAACCCATACACACCTTTCCACAAAGTGGGGAGTCTGCTTTCAGATGCTCAGCAGCTAGGATGTGTCCATGCACTACATTTTCCACATAGGTGAAGTCCACAAGGTTAGTACCATCGCTGTAAAATCACAAAGATGTTACTTTTTAACATGCATAAAATATGACAAAGGTCAAATCCTAGACAGTCTAATTCAGCCCATGAGCTCATTTGTTTGAGTCAGCACAGAAAAGTACCATTTATTTTCATTTGATTTGTTTTTTGTATTGGTTTCTTCTAAATTGTTATTTGCTGCTCTACAAACACTATTTCATTTGTGTAATTAACCAACGACCTCCTGTGTACAGCAGTAAAGCCAGAGGAAATATATCTTCCTATCATAAGTTATTTATTAAACATGAATAATTAACTTGCTATTGCTCTAGACACAAAATAAGAAGCAATATTCACCAAAAAAATAAATAAATAAATTAAGTCTTATCACTTACAGTTGAGACTAAAATGCATAGCTAATATTTTCTGCTTTTTAAAACCAATTCATGAAACTACTGAGAAAACTGGAAGAATTTTAATAAGCACTAAAAGGGGGTGAATCCTTTCAATTAAAAGGTAGAATAGAATTTCATTTACATTTCACTAGATTATTTACACGTCTTAATAGCATCTTAATTAGAGCACAGTAGTCATAGCCTTGAGTCATCTGTAATGCATAACTGCAATTATCTTTTAGTTGAGTTGTAGAGAAATGTTCAACATTCGATCAAAACCTGTCTTTAAAAAGCTATTCGATATTTCAAAGAAATTTACTGATTGTGACATATATTGCAAGCATCATCCATTAAGTATAAATATTGATCCTATTCCTCACTGGAAAAATTTATAGCATAACTCATTGCTCCCTCTGTGAGTTGTATGTATTTTTTAGCAATATTAGCAAATTTATCATCTTTTAGTAGTAATTCTAAAATAATAATAATATTAATAATCAATTATTACTTTATATAGACAATAACACATCTTGGAAAATTAAACTTTCCCATGTACCCATTTATTGGGCTCCAGTTTCCATAGCCTGACCACAATATTAAGCCAGAGACCCTTTTAAATGCAAAGGCTTTTTGCTTCAATGCTCTGTATTTCTCCAGTCAGTGAAGAGCTTCAGCTGAGTTTCAGTTCATTAACCTGCAGACGGACAAAGCACTCACCTGAGCCACTGCAGTATGACAACAATGAGGTGAAGCATTCCAAACATTTGATCGTTTCAGTGCTTCATTCCACTGTGTCTTGGTGAGACAGCAAGAAGTTCCTCTCGGATGATTCCAGAGAGGATGCAAAGCAGTCAAATATGCACTCAAATTCAAAATGCCCGTCACTGGCAGTAGATAAAATAAACTGGTAGTGAAGGCTGCTTTTCGCAGGGGTTATGGCAGGAATTGATGGCCAAACCAGCATACTGGGATAAACAAGCATCTCTGGATCAACACACTGAGCTTTCCATTTACTTGGATAACCTGCTCCAGAGCCAAAGAGGAAGACTGGAAGACTCACTGCCCAAGTCAAATATTCAGAATCTTTGCAGATTCACCAAGTTTAACTCAACTTCATCATGGAGGAATAAATAAAGTGCAAGAAAACGGGATATTGCTTACAGTGTGGCAGCTTAGTGCATCATATTGATCCACAAGTGAGCACCAATCACTTAAAAATGGTGTGTCTATTTCAGCTCTTATTCTACCAAACATTGTCATTAAGAGCGGTGGCAGAATTTTCAGACACCTCTATTGTTTTGGCACTACAGGTGCAAGCATTGAGGATGGGGGATGAAGGGACTGTGACGTTCTTTACCTCAGAAATTATGTTGAAAATCAATGCTTAGCATTCAAGTACCTCACTGTCTTAGGCCTCCAATGGCTACAATGTCACAAGCCTCTCATAAGGTGAAATAATCCGATGGTCACTCTTCTGTGACTATAATAACACAGCCTCATCGTAGCAGCTATCACCACTAAAAGCCCAGAATCAGATTTAAGGCGGTAATTCTGTTCAATATAAGGAAGTGTTAAGCAATTCCAAGGCCTCCACTCTGGTTCTACTTCACTACTCAAATGCAATTATCCTCTCTCAACAGCTGAGCACAAGGCACTGGGGGAGTAGTTCTGTGCATCACAGAAGCACTCATACTAGTATACCTGTCCTTCCACTTCACCTGCACTAGCTTGGATTGTTCTCTGTTCAAAAGAAAGGAACCACACTCAGACCTTGAATTGATTATCAGGGTATTAACCAAGTCACAAAATATCAATATCTCTTGCAAGTCACAAAATGCAGAAATCCTTTGCATATTGTCTTTGCAGATATAAATTTATGCTTCTATAATGCTTCTTTGAATCTCAAAAGTGCTTACAAGCTGACCAGCATTTGCAAGGGTGATACGTGTAAATCCTTTAGCACCCCCCTCTGGCCATCAGAAGTATTGTTATGTGTTCTCTGATGCCCCCTCTGCCTTCCAGGTGCTATTAAATATTTTGTTATGTCTTGTCAGACTACAGTCTCGTCTTCCTAGAATCATTCTTCATCTGTGCCATTTCCTTGGATCTGATCCCAAGAGCAGATCAGACCAAAATGATCTCTTTGCGATGCAAAACTGTGTATCCCAATGCCACCATAAGGGAAATGTTCACCTCACCTACAACTGGGCATATACACCTTTGGTTATGGGACCCTCTTGTCAGCTGCTACAATTGAAATACTGGTGAAATGGCATGCTTAACAACAAATTAATTTCCTCATATGCCAGTTGTCCAGAGAACACTGTCTACACCACCTCAACACACAGTCACACATCACTCTGGCTTTTACCACTAATCTCCCACCATCACTGTAGAACACAACTACGGCCATTTTAGACCAGCGTTCAAAGCCCTTGCAACTTTGAACCACCCTACCAAAATTTCCCTGGGATCAAAATGTCTGAATTGCTGTTTATTGATGAACATACACTGGAATCCCTGAGGATTTCATCCAATCATGGGGCTCAGTTCACCTCTTAAGCTGAAGAGATGTGAAATTTATGGGAGTCACCGTAAGCCTCACATCTGGATATCATGCTCAAACAAATGGAAAGGTGTGGGAAAACACCCATCAATGCCTTAAACCAGTAGCACAACAAATAAGAAAGTTTTAAATTGTCGCCAGAGAGAGACGCACAGCTACAAAGGGCTTCAGAATGGGAGGAAGGTTCTCCAGAATTTGATAGCTTTAATATCTCATTGACTCACTGGGGTATGGCCCAGAAAACAGAAATTGGGTTCAAATCCAAGATATTCTCAATCCCATACCCTATGAAAAGTTTCATGCCAGACCTGATTGTCTATTCCCAGGCAAAAGAGGTAGACCATGAAGAAGCTCAGCTCATATTATGGCTGAATACACATGTCTGCATAATTTAGATATGTTCATTTTGTCTTAGACATAAAGAAGTTCTCTGGACTGCCTATAAGTTGTTGTAAGATTTAGCAGCATCTTTTAGAGCTAAAATAATTCATGAAGTACTCTATGAGACTAGTTTCTCCTGAACCAGCCAGTTATTAGCCACATTTACCAATAGAAATTTATTTTGTGAATACAACCCAATGTTATTATACTAATTGAGAAGCATGCATGGAGCAGACTTCAATCTCCTCCATGTAGGTGACATACAAGGACATGAACTTTTTTTTCATTGCTCACTTAAAGTTACTCTCACTTACCCAATGATGAACTTCATCTTGCCTTTGCGTGCTGTGTCTACAAGAATGGGCACAAGCTGAGGGTCTCGCGGACCAAAGATACCATGAGGACGAATTGCAACAGTGAGGAAATCGTTTTCTTTACTGCATGCTTGCAAGACGATCTGCCCAGCATGCAACAATAAATAATTCACTGTTTAGATTAGATAAAGTATGGCTTTGGTCAAATAAAAGAAAACAAACATAAAATACCTATAAACACATCTACCTTCTCCTGGTGAATTTTGGTCTCGGTGTAATAATCAATGGGTTTTTTTGCATAAGGCAAATCTTCTTTTCCGTTCTTGATGTCAGTTCCTTCAAACACCACGCTGGCACTGCTGGTTAGGACAAGTTTCTGCAAACCAGATAATAAGGCCATGAAATATCAAGAAATTCAGTGTTCAAATGAGAAGTGACGTCTGGGGAATCTAATAGTTCATGAAAAAACTAACACGCCATTCTGTCTTAATGCTACAGCTTATAAATGTCCAAAAAAATATAAAAAAAAACTATCCACAGAGCACAGAAATGTGGAGAAATTTCTATTTCTGCCCTATTGCTGCAATCCATCTGTTTGGACAAAAAAAAAAAAAAAATTAAATATCCATTAATGCAGCCATCATGACCATTCATAACTGACATTATGGTTACCATTTCTAACTGTGGATACTGAGTAATTAATTATGCAACTATACATATTAATAAAACAGTAATATAGAAAATGTTAAAACAATGTTTAGGTATTACATTATTTTAGCTTGTCCTGGTTTTAAAGTTATTTTCTATAGTAGTGTATAGAGTAGTGCAGAGGGACAGTGCTGCTCCCTCCCTGGTTCAGTTTTGAACTTAGGTTACTGTCTGTGTGGGGTTTCCTAGTTTCTTCCATTCCATGTGTGGGCTTTCTCTCTGGCTACCCCCTAGCAATAGACGGACATCCTGTCCTGGTGTGCATTTCCTACCTTCCCTGAATGGGCCCTGTGCTCACTGCAACCCTGACTAGGATTGAGTAGTTACTGAAAGAAGAAGTTGCTTTCGGCTGCTCCCTGTACGGGGTCACCACAGCGGACCAAATGGTCCGCAAAATAACTTCTCACATGTTTTACACCAGATGCCCTTCGTGACGCAACCCTCCCTTTTTTTTTTTCCAGGCTTGGGACCAGCACTGCGTCCAGTGGCTGGGGTTTGAGCATTGGCTGGGAATTGAACCCAAGCCTTCCGTACAGTAGGTGAGAAACCTACCACTGAGCCATCAATGCCATGAGTAGTTACTGAAAATTAATGAATAAACTATTTGAATGTAATAAATAGTATCAGTATTCAAGAATCAAGAATTGATATTATAAATCATCTCCAATCTACTGGGAAGGATTTCCACTAGATTTTGGAGTGTGGCTGTAGATGTTTGTGCAAAACAACCGAGTTCCACTCTAACTGTGGCAAACTATGTCTTCATGAATCTCTCTTTGTGCATTGTCATACTGGAACAGGTTTGAGCCTCTTAGTTCCAATAAAGGGAAATCTTAATGCTACCACATATAGAGACATTTTAGATCACTGTGTGCTTCCAGCTTTGTGACAACAGTTTTGGAAGAACCACAGGTGTCCATTGGCCATATAGTGTATCTCTGAAGTGAGAGTTCCATACCTGCACCCCAGCCTCTTGGCAAGCTTGAATAACAGTGCGTGTGCCTTCAACGTTAACTTTCCAGAAGAAAGTTCGGTCATCACAGGCTGGTGAAGGAGAAGCGCAGTGAAACACCAGTGACACATCCTTCAGGACTTTCAGCAAAGCCTAAAGATGAGAAGAATTTTTAAAAGAGAGTGAAACAAAATCTTTACTGATCAGTAAATCTTAATATATTATTGTTAGCCCAATAATCAGTTAGCTAAACATTATTGATGGAAGCAAACACTTAAAATTCTTTCATATATGTTGGGATCCTTCCAATGATGTGTGTGTACGGATGAGATTATTAATACAAGGTCACTTACCCAGTCATTTAAGCCCTTGAATTTCACTTTTTCACACTTTTCATTCATTCAATTATTTAGTGCATGCAAAATGTTTTATAAAGAAGTGTAAAAATCTCATCACCTGTTTGTCACACAAGTCTCCTTGGTGAAATGTGACTCCAGGAATGTCATATCTCTGAGCAATATCAAACACAGCCACTGAGTAGCCTTTTCCCACCAGACGCTCAACAAGGTGCCTCCCCAAAAAGCCAGAGCCACCAATGACTGCACATCTTTTACTGCTCTGTTCACAGGAAACATTGAGGCTTTTTTCAATCTCGATTTTTCAAGCAAAATTTGGACATTTTCATGAATTTTTGATTTTTGGACAAAAATAAGCTTTTGTGAATTTCCCTTAGAAATGTGTGGATGGTGTGTGTTCATGGTGCCATGTGATGGATCTGTGTCGCATCCATTCATTTGGTAGATGCTTTTATTGAAAGCAACATACAACTGATTAATCATGATTTAAAAAAACAAACAAAAAAAACAAATCATTCATATATTCATATTCATATTCACTGATCCTTGAAGCTTTATATTTATAAAAAGAAACTCCTCAGAATTTATTCATACTCAATTCAAGTTGCTTTAATAGCATGACAATGTACAAACCGTGTATTGAATACTACTACTACTACTACTACTACTACTACTAATAATAATAATAATAATAATAATAATGACAATGTTGAAGTAAATGTAGAAACAAAACTGGACAATGCAAAAAAAAAATCAACTACATCAACAGTAGTAGTAGTAGTAATAATAATAATAATAATAATAATAATAATAATAATAATAATAATAATATAGAAAACTGTTTATGGATGTTTTGAAAGTGAGTCTCTGAGTGGGTTTTTTTTATATAAATTATTTACCTTTAAATGGTCACATACTATATTGTATTTAACTTAAGATAAAGAACATAAATAAGTAAATATATAAAAATGCGGTAGACTCACCGGTCGGATGCGCGTTGCCATTGCAAAAGCACTGAAAGGGTTCGAATCTTTTAGAGTCAACCGCAGATAAAATAGTTTTCTGTAGATCTCTCACAAAGAGTCAACTATTCTCAAACCGACTGCAAACTCCTTTACACTAGAGAACTGAGAGCTCCGACTAACCTCCAAGCAGATAAAGAACACATGTCAAGCAAATCTCCACTTGCACACACCTGTAGAAAGAAGACTTTGAACTTGTGATGCGACTCTTTTCAGTGAACCGAATCATTTGAATCAGTTCACCAATAAGAGCCAGTACTTTAGGCTTCTAAACGGCACATTGTCGTTTTTGTCTAAACTAGACAAAATTGTGTCATATTTTGACTAGTGATTATTCTGCTCCTTCAGCTACAGATGAAATTGTTTAATAAAATCTTACTCAAAAAAATTATATGTTGAAAAATTAAATGTACAAATACAGTAAGAATCACTGCATTAAAGAAGAAAAAAATACGTGTCAGCTCTGAGCTGGTTAAGGAGTCGATTCGTTAGCGAACAACTTACTATTATTCTGCACAATGACCGGTGAATCAATGACCTAATCCCGAATGGCTCCCTATTCTCTTCATAAGTGCACTTATTATACAGGGTGTAATGTAATGGTTTCTACATCCTACTTAGTGCACTATATATCTATTAATGTTCAATTTGAGATTCAACCAATGAACATATCAGCTGACAGAGGTGCCCGCTGCTATTGGTTGCACTGATCCTCTGTTGCAAGGGAACACCTGTATCTGACCAATAGCGAGAGGGCTACGTAATATTACGCCACTGCCTTGACCAATAAATAAATAGCATATTTTTAGTGCCCGCCCCCACCTTTATATTTGTACATTAAAAAAATTTGATATGAGGAAAATAAAAAAGTGAGAGAAATACAGCAAACAGTAGTGGCGTAAATTTGCGCGCCAGTTTATGTAGAATGGGGCAAACTGGTTTTTAAACGTTTAAAAGTGCCAAACTAGTTGTTATACCCAGTAAAAAAAAAAATAACAATGATCGCCCACCTATATCTCAGTACACTTCACATGCTTATATAAGTGAAGTGCGTCTCAGTACATATACACTCCTTCTGTATATATACAAGCTCAAACAAAATAAACAGATGGATAAATAATCCATAATTTTTATTTGTTGGAGCTGTGGCTCTGGCAGGGAAAAGCCCCCTAAGCGACCAATGAGCGTCTGTCCAGCCCACTGAACCAACCACATCCCGTATCTCAGATGAGACAGGAGATGCTGAGGTGTAGTGAGGCAGCGGCCATGTATCAGCATCTTTTATCGCTGTAAAATCTCCTTATACCCGGTACAGAAAATCGGCGAGAGTATTATACACCACATGCTGGCAGACTGTAACGACAGAAAGACTCTACTGATCTCTGTGTTGCTGCACTTCTGCGACTGTAATGGTGAGTCATGAGTACATCCTTCATCATCATCATCATCATCATCATCATCCTCACTGTGATCCTGTGATCCCACGCTGATGGATCGCGTTTAATCGTGATCGTGATTAATCGCAGCTCGTCTGCTTTGTGTATGCCATCTTCTCCAGTAACGAGCAATAAAGCATTAAACACCACAAGAAGCTATGCCAGCCTGTAAGACAATATGTATCTGTATCATGTCTTTTTCGCATCGCATAAAATACAACAAGCAGCAATCTCAACGATTAATTGACGTGTGTATCCTAATAAGCTTCTTTGATTATTTAAATGTAGTATAATGCAAAAGTGATGATTAAATAAGGGTTTGCTTTAGTGCATATTGAAGTCACTATATACAGGATGCCACTGCTTATTTACTGCAGGCCACCAGTGCCAAAAGACCATCACTTGGAGCTGTGGCTCCTCGTAAGAAAGCCAGTCCTAAACCAGAACTGACAGAAGAAATAAGGCAGGAGATCCGAGAAGCCTTCGAGCTGTTCGACACAGATGGCTCAGGCTACATTGATGTGAAGGAGCTCAAGGTGAGGTTTTACAAGGTGCAGAAATAAACATAGCGCATGGGTGTCTTAATGCTAATGGAGTGTTTCCTGACCCAGGTTGCTATGAGGGCTCTTGGATTTGAGCCCAAAAAAGAGGAGATCAAGAAAATGATTGCAGATGTGGATAAAGACGGGACTGGCAAGATATCGTTTGATGACTTCCTGGCAATCATGAGCCAAAAGATGGTGAGACTTATTTTCTTGTGATAGCTAAAAATACTTGTTCCAGGAAATTGTTTCGAACTCTGGAGCCTTCCAGGAATATATGCATTTCTAATAGATCATGTACACAATGAGTCTTTACCTGTTGTTGATCTTTTTTAGGCTGAAAAGGACTCCAAAGAAGAAATCCTGAAGGCCTTTCGACTGTTTGATGATGACGAAACTGGTAAGATATCATTCCGCAACCTAAAGCGAGTTGCCAAAGAGCTCGGAGAGAACCTTACTGATGAAGAGCTTCAGGTGAGGAGATTTATCTTAAAACTATAAATAGGCTTTGGGAAAAAGACACAAAAAATAAAAAGTACACCCTCCTTAAAATTTGTATGTATTTTGGTCTAAATTATCTGGTCAACCTATACCTGAACAAACAAATAACCTCAGGTTATTAAAATCATAACTGATACACTATATTGCCAAATGTTTTGGGACACCCCTCCAAATCATTGAATTCAGGTGTTGTTTTTTAGAGGTTGGTTTTGGCCCCTTAGTTCCAATGAAAGGAACTCTTAATGCTTCAGCATACCAAGACATTTTGGACAATTTCATGCTCCCAACTTTGTGGGAACAGTTTAGGGACGGCCCCTTCCTGTTCCAACATGACATGCACACCAGCTCTTGCATGAAATTGTCCAAAATGTCTTGGTATGCTGAAGCCACAAACACAACCACAAACATCTCATAACAACTCTCAAGCATGGTGGTGGAAGGCTGATCATTTGGGTTTCAGCTTTGAGATAATATTTAGACATTGATGAACTCCACTTTATAGCAGAATATTCTTGAAACAAATGTGAGATCATCTGTCCAGCAGCTTAACCTGGGCCAGCACTGAGTCATGAAACAACACACCAGCAAATCAACATCTAATTGGATAAAGAAGGGAAAAAGAAATAGTGCACAAACATATAAATCTTACAAATATATACACCAATCAGGCATAACATCCTCATGGCACCTGTTAGTGGGTGGGATATATTAGGCAGCAAAACTACAGCTCTTGTGGGGTGTTCCCGGTCTGCAGTGGTCAGTATCTTTTAAAAGTGGTCCAAGGAAGGAACAGTGGTGAACTGGCGACAGGGTCATGGACGGCCAAGGCTCACTGATAAACGTGGGGCGCGAAGGCTGGCCCGTGTGGTCCAATCCAACAGACGAGCTACTGTTGCTCAAATTGCTGAAGAGGTTAATGCTGGTTCTGATAGAAAGGTGTCAGAATACACAGTGCATGATGGGTCAGGGCTGTTTTGGCAGCAAAACGGGGCGCAAAGACAATATTAGGCAGGTGGTCATAATGTTATGCCCTATCAGTGTAAATGCATAAATGAAGACCCTCAAACATCTATGACTTGAAGTCATGTTGTAAGTAAGAGTGAGACAAGATTTCTCCAAAACAATGTGAGAGGCTGATAAACTCCTACAGAAAATGTTTGCTTTGAGTGATTGTTGTTAAAGGTGATTCGACATGTTACTGAATTTCAGGGTGTGCTTATTTTTTCCCATCTGGGTTTTTAATGTTGGTTCACTTTTTGAAATCATTTTGTTGTTGTTGTCATTTAAGGTTGTTTGCTTGTAAAAGTTGATCCACACGATTGTTATTAAGGCACCAGTAAAAGAGCACAAAATTGAAGGAGGGTATACTTTCTTTTTCCTGTGACCATGCATCTACACTTCATTAAAGAGAAAGGTCTCAACAATGATCACTGTTTCATTAGGAGATGATTGAAGAAGCAGACCGAGATGGCGATGGAGAAGTGAGCCAGCAGGAATTTCTTCGAATCATGAAAAAAACGTGTTTGTACTGAATAAGTGGAATATTAGAAGCTATTACAGACCATGAACAGTGGTTTGGTCTCATCACAAATCTCACACATCATTAGCACCGACACTAAAATGCACTATTTCATACAAAATGATCAGGAGTGATAAATGAAAAAATCCATTAGAGATGGTTAACACTACAAGGCATTTGCTCCAAGACATCTGGCTGTCACTTCAGAGTTTGGTTTATAAACCTAAATAATAATACTGAATCCTTTGAGAAGTTTTAGGGGAAAATATAGCATTTAGTAATGTGTCAAAGTTAAAAACGTGGGAAATGGAAATTTCACAAATAGAACAACTACAGTGTTGACTTCTGCAGTGAGTATTATGGCCTTTACATATTAAACTTTGACCTTAATATCAACCCCATCTAAGGGTTTATTTTAACTTGGCTATTTAGCCTGATTGTGCTGCTTACTACTCCTGAGGCCAGTTTTTCAAAGAGCGCTGTTATGTGTAATGTGTACTGAGCTTGCTCTGTGTCTGAATTTTAAAGTGCGGAATTGTTACCCCCACTTGCTTTTGTCCATAGTTCTGTACAGTGAACTTAGGACTGTATTTTTCTCTTTATACGTATTACATCTTTATGCCTTCTCTTATTAACTGCTTTTTGGTGTTTTGTACAAATCAGTATAAATGTTTAAAACCTGAATTAAATGAAATATAAAATTGTGTTTTTTGATAATCGTCTCTCGTGTTTCAGCAGAAAAACTAAGGAATGCAAATTATATATTTTCATTTTAATAATCATTAAATAATCACTGGAGATTCTTATGTATGAGATCTGCAAAAAACAAATTAAAGGATTTGTATATGGACTATTTTTGGTTGTGCTTGTGTTATTTATTTAGGCCTGTTCCTGTATATATATATATATATATATATATATATATATATATATATATATATATATATATATATATATATATATGATGGCATCAAAGCATTTCCACATCAACAGAACTGTAAGTCACCAGTGTTCACTAAAGCTCTTCGCTTTTGTAAGTGGGAAAAAAAAAAAGAATTTCACATTGTGGAAGGAAAAAGTTCTGATATGATTTAGTAATTTATCTCGACTTTTTTTTTTTCCTTTTACATTTTAAGACTTTTTATATCCACTGTGAATATATCCATTTATATGTTCCCTTTATTTTAGGTTTTATTTCCGTTTATTAGTACAACTTAATAAACCTCTCAGTAATTATGCTTCATCTCCATTGTCTGTACCGCTTATCCGATCTATTCTCAGGTCACGGGGAGCCTGTGACTATCTCAGGCGTCATCGGGCATCAAGGCAGGATACACCCTGGACGGAGTGCCAACCCATCACAGGGCACACACACACTCTCATTCACTCACGCAATCACAGTACGGGCAATTTAGAGACTTCAATCAGCCTAGAAGCATGTCTTTGGACTGTGGGAGGAAAGCGGAGCACCCGGAGGAAACCCATCAAGCACGGGGAGAACATGCAAACTCCACACACACAGTGAGCGGGAGCCAGGACGCTGGAGGTGTGAGGCGAACGTGCCGCCTATGCTTCATCTATTTTGCACAATTACTTAATATTTAAATTGAGATTTGTAAACTTTGTGATATTAATTTTAGCAATTATTTTACATAAGAAACATAGCAGACAAGCATTTATATCAGTAGGTATGAAAAATACTTTATTCAAACAGACATTCTAAAACATTTAAAGATTCCAGACAGAAGAGAATACAGAACTATTAAATATTTGCTAACATTTCATGGACACTCACAAACAAGATACTATAATCAGGTGAATAAAATACCCTGAAATGTGTAAACCAGGGGCATCCTTCACAGTTTACTTTTTCTGAAACATAATGCTCAAACAATGTGAGGTGATGTAGACAAGAGCAGCAAAGATATTGAGTCTGCACATCTTTCAGCATACTGAACAGTGGAGGAAAAGCAGAGCGTGAGCCAGCACTCTTCCAGTAAAGTCTGATCAACAGCACACTCAGATCAGCTCTGGCTGAGGCGTGTCTTGCTAGCGAAGTCGGCACTGAGTTTTCTCATCACTTCAGCGTGACTCTGGCCAGCCAGCTCCTGTCGCGCAGTACCATAATTCTCCTTCACAAACGTGGCGAAAGGTGTGGGACCGCGAGTATTAGATGGCGTAAGCAGGACAAGCTGGCCTGTGCACAGCGCACACACAAACCTCTGCGTGTCCAGAGACTTTGAGTGACGGCCAATCCTGAGGAAAAAATACAAGTGGAGATTTATTTGAATTAACTGAACTTCCCAAAAGCATTCAAGATCTTATTAGATTCTAGATTTTTTTAGAGAGAGAATGTGCTAATCTAAGTGATTTACTGATTAATACATTTTTTGATCAACTGATGAAATTAGGTAATCATGGCATCCCTAGAAATGAGATGATTAGACTGGACTCCGAACATCATGGCACATCAATCTGGCCAAAGCTACCCGTCCTCTCATGCAGGGAAGAGACAATTTATTAGCCATAGTTCTTGGGCTGGGGTTAAGCCTTTCCCAGTATAACCAGCCAGCATCTCAAGAAGTCTGTCTCCTTATTTTCCCTTTCTTTTGCAGTGTAAGTGACACGTCTTTCACCCTCAAGGCGCAAAAAAAACCCCACAAGACTGTTAAAAGTTGTTCATGAGGTTACGGTGAAGCAGTTAGCCGTGAGTAAACAAAATAATCTCTGATTTGCTGAGACGCTGTGGGGAAATGCCTGTGGCTGGTCAACCGCTCAACCTATTATATACTATATAATACAGAAACTGGTGACTTGCAGCAATGAAATCAATGGATGTGTGAAAGTAACTGATCTTGTAGAGCACTTGACACTCCATGATTCTGCTTATACGACAGTCAAAATGATTTGGTTGACTGAAATTTCATAAATCTTAAAAAACAAAAATTCACCTGAGCTTAATGAACAAAAGCCGAGCTGTTTGAGAAACACACTCACATGTTTTTGCAGCGGCTGCACTGGTACTGGTATTTGTAGTGGATGTCGTAGCTGTGGCAGCGGGTCACCATGGGCAGCTCGGGGTGAGCCAGGGTGGCTTTGCGTGCATAGATCTTCCAGAAAGGTCCATGGCCATCCCGCACGTTGTTTATCAGCCATGTGGCTGCGTGGCACATTTCATGAACTAGTGTGTCCCGCAACCGGTCTGCCAAATAACAAGGAAATAAGGAAAAAAAGGGGCTGATCATCTTCACCATTCATGTGGAATACAGACATTTCTCTTGGAACAAACTTAGGCAAAGATTGTTTTTTTGGTTTTTTTTGGGTGGGGGACCCAAAAAAACTGGGATATCTAATATGAATTTGAAATTACCAGCAGAGTCACAGACTTTGACAGACAATTCAATGCGGGCGTATCGTATGCCGGTGACTTTTTCCTGTCCAGTGATGCAATATCCTGCTGTCTTTCTCATCTTTGTATTCCATTTGACGGACATGTCAGTGGGAAGCTAAAGAAATTAAATGACTGATTATGAAACATTATAGAGGAATCAAATTTTCAAGAAAACAAAATACTTAGCTGCAAATAAATAATAGCACAGTATTGAGTTCAAAGTTCAGCTAAAATGTTTTGATAAGTATTTTAAGCCGTCAACTCTTTTTATTCAATTCGTATTTTTCTAGTTCTATTTTGATTATTGCTGACTTGATTACACCGCCCAAAAACAAACAATGCAAAGTACAACCCTCTGAATTATTCACTAAAGCACAGGTGTCCAGATTATCCTCAACAGGCTGTTTTGAGTGCAGCTTTTCATTCTAATCGAGCAGGAGCTTCACCTGTTTAATCAGTTCTGCTTGGTTGGAATGAAAAGCTGAACCCAGACCAGTCCTTGATAAGACTGTACACCTCTGACCTACAGTAAAATTCATCTACATGTGAAATTTGAGTTAGTATTACTTCTACAGTATCTTGAAACTGTTCATTTCTGACAAAACTATTAACTTTATTCTGTGAGCAATAGCATTAAGCCAGAGCATCACTACAAAAAACAGCTTAGATTAACAATGTTTAATAATTTAGAGGCTAGGAAGATACTGATTTTAATTTTGCATTGATTTTATTTTTCCATTCCTTTGCAATTCGTAATAGGATTAAAAATCAAAACCTTTATGCGATGGTACGAAAACACTAATATTTATAATCTAATTTTCACACTTCACCAGAGTTACTGGAATTCAGATTAGGCCCTGATCAAGCTTTAATTATTTTGATGTATTTTTACTTTACAAAGTGTGTCCTGACCTTGCTCTCAAAAACACTAGTGTTATAGAGCTTGTAGAGTTTGCTGGTCAGCTCCTCCTTATTCTGCTTGAAGTTTCGGCAGTACACGGAGTCAGGAAAAGAGAGAGACTGCAGGAAACAGCCTGGTGTTTTACATACAGCCACTCTATGAGAGACAAACAAAAACAGAGTCAGTCAGCATCGAATTCCATACATTTGGAACGCTGCATCAACTACATACCATCAGTAGCATCATACCTGAGCGTCACAGAAAGAGCGTAGAGTAAATAGAAGAAATATATCATATATGAGCTTGTGTAACTGTGCTATGAAATGCTGCAAAAGCTGCAAATGTGTGTCTGGGAGGTGTCTACAACCATTTTTATTCATTGTTGCCCAATAGACAATTAGCTCCAATAATCTGAAAAAGAACTTTTTCATTTGGTAAGTCAGGAGCAAATCTGTCATATAAATCTACTGCTACTGGAACAGTTGCCTCATTGAAACAAATGTACTGAGAAAATAAAGGCACTAGATAGACTTGGATAATATCCTTTACATGTGAGGCAAGGACAGAACTTGCTGACTTTCTGATGAGGGTGCGAACACTTAGCAGAGGAAGAGGGCAATAATCATATTAGTATGAACTGTACCTGCTGCTGTGGCCTGCTCTGGGCTCCGTCTGACTCACAGCTCTGTGGACAGGGAGCTGCGCTGGAGTTCTGCTCACCTGGGATCCTTTTATTGGCACTCTGTCACTGTCCTTTTGTGCTTTCACAGATGGAGTCACACAGGCTGTTGCAGCTTTGGGCTCTAACACACAAACGACAGAAATAATAATAAAAAATTTTTAAAAAACCTATGAAATTCAGAATTTGACCTTTAATTACGCGTATACATGCACCGATATAGGTTGCGATTTTTAACCTGGAGGTTTAGAAGCGTGTGTGCTACCGCTTCCCAACTTCTGGTTTTTCCTAATGCGGTCCAGTAAGGACTGGAACTCGTCTTCGGAGCTGCCCGTGTCCTCACGCCATCCACTTTTAGTGGGTGGAGCTGATGAGGGCTTAGGTGTGTGGACAGATACAAGAGGAGAGGGAAAGCATGGGGTATTTCTGGGTTTATTATCTTTAGCCGGAGCTTCCTTTTCCTGTGAGGATGGACGACTGTGCCGTGTCCTCCACGTACTCTTGATCACGATGTCGCTGTCGTCATCCGAGTCACTGAGGAACACTGGGGAGTCGAACTGTGAGAGCCGCTGCTTCTCTGTCTTCAGGCTAGACTTGGGAGTCTTCAGATTTCCTCCAAGTACATACAACCACCAAATATTAATTACGAAAAACTTTTCCTATTTGAACACAACATTTTAATAGTAGCTATAGTGGTAAAACATCAATAAATATTATTAGCTTTAGCTGACTTGTTTTCCTGTTGTTTTGTATGCATGAAGCAGGAAGGGACATAAATTACCTTTTGAAATGGATGGCTTCTTCTCCACAACAAAATCATCATCAGAAGACAAGTTGTCTACTATGAAATGTTTAAGGCTGTCAAAATGAATACAAATTAGATTGGCATTTTGTGTTAACTGTCTACAGCACAGTGTGCAAGCAATTTCCTTTGGTTCCAATATCATCACACATTACAGTAATATAAGGATAACTGAAAGTTGTAGCTTGATAATACATAGTAAAAGAATAAAAACCATGTACAGTGCATCACATGCACAGCTTTATAATAAATAAAAGGGAACAGTTAGTCATTTTGCCTGCAAATAAAATAAATTTCACAATAACAAAATAACTAATAATTTTAAAGAACTCCTCGCTGCAAGTCCAGGGGGTGGAGTCAATCTAGGCCTGATCCAGATCCTCCTGCTCAAATCAAAATCCTATGGGATAAAGATAACTCTGTGACCCTTTTGTTGTCATATATAGAGGATCTTACAGGTAAAGGTAGGGCTGATATGAGGAGTTGGTGCAGGTCCAGCTCCACCTCCTGGACTTATGGTTCAATAACGAGTACTACATCAGTGTTTTGGAGGAGACCGCAAAAATGTGGCCGCTATGGAGTGGAACACTTAAGCACTGTTTGGTTAGAAGAATAAAGAAAAAGTTAATTAAAGAATTGTATGCTATCCAGTAAGAGCTTCAGATGCTATCAAGAGCTTATAAGATAAGAAAATGATATACAGATCTCACTGACCTGTCATCACTACCACTCACAGACTGAGGCCTTGGTTGAGCCTTCGGGGTTTTGACATGTCTCAAAACTAAAAAAATAAATTCTACATAATTAATCTTTTAAAATTGTAATAATAAAATATAATTTTAAATGAAAAGTAACTTACAGTTTTCAAAGCCATCATCGCTATCTGAGGACAAAATCTGAGCTGGTTCACTGGAAACAGAGACAAAATAAATCGGATATAAATGCTGTTGCCTGATATTTCCACAAAATAAAATCAGTGGCTTTTGAAACGTCATCACATGATGCCAACTTTATCAGCTTTCTTCAATAGTTGAAATCCTGTCAGTCTATGAAGCTCCTATTACTGCAGACCACTTCCATGGAATATACATAATATCCAGGAATAAAAAGTGAAGAAATGAAAACATCTCACCATGGTTTCTTGGCAGATGAGATTTGTCTGGCAGCGGGTTTGGGTGTAGCCTTTGTTGCAAGAACTGAACAACAAGTATTACTTATTTACAGACACTTAGATTTCCACTGCTGTGTAAAGATTATTCAATCTAATGACTTACTTTGATCAAAGTCCTCATCACTGGAGTCTTGCAGTGCTTTGTCTGAGGGGGCATTTTTCTTTCCAAGCCGATTCTCCTTTTCAGAAGCGTCGCTGTCTGACAGAAATGAAGACTCTTTCCTCTCAGCAGACTCTGTATCATGACTGCCAACAGCATCACGTCTGTTTTTCAAACTTTTTCTCAACTGTGCAAAAATAAAGTGTAAATTCTGTCAAGGTTAATTTAAAAAGCATGATATGAGGCAGTACTAAATGGAATCTACTTACTGCCTTGCATTACAGAGGTGAGACTATTGACGCTGATATGAGTTACGTAAGTAATAAGACATGATGCATGCTGTTATAGGAAAACAGTCAACAACAGGGAGATGTAGCCCAGTGTGACACTATGAGCTGTTATCAATCTGAAATTGATTATTTTCCAATAACAGTAGCACCGTGAAGTTATTCCTTTTATACTGCAGCAATTAGTCAACAGAAACACTCTTATTTATTTAAGATTATCATATGATTTTATTTACTTACAGTGACATTTATTATTGTGGCATGTAAACTACTTATATTAGATATAAAAGTTTATTCCCTCACCAGCCAGTTCATAAGACTTAAAGTTACAGCTTTACACCAATCAGGCATAACATTATGAGCACTGAGAGGTGAAGCAAATAACAATGATGATCTCCTCATCATGGCACCTGTTAGTGGGTGGGATATATTGGGCAGCAAGTGAACATTTTGTCCTCAAAGTTGATGTGTTAGAAACAGGAAAAAATGGACAAGCGTAAAGATTTGAGCGAGTTTGACAAGGACCAAATTGTGACGGCTAGACAACTGGAACAGAGCATCTCCAAAACTGCAGCTCTTGTGGGGTGTTCCCGGTCTGCAGCGGTCAGTATCTATCAAAAGTATCCTTCAAGTCCTTTAAGTCCTTGCAACTTACAGGACTTAAAAATCTGTTGCTAACATCTTGGTGCCAGATACCACAGCACACCTTCAGAGATCTAGTGGAGTCCATGCCTCAACGGTTCAGGGCTGATTTGGCAGAAAAAGGGGGGACCAACACAATATTATGCAGGTGGTCATAATGTTATGCCTGATCGGTGTATCTCTGACTGTTACAAAGCACCAACACTGAAGACTCCTTCAAAAATTCTTCTTCAAAAAAAAAAAACATTTATAAAATAATCTAAGTTATAGAAAGAAGGCAGTTGATGCTGCTGCTACAGATCATTAAGCGGCTAATCAATCAGCACCTTCTGACCAATCAGAGTCGAGCATTCTACAGCGCTGTAATATACGCCTCAAGAGCTTATCTTTATAAAACTATACCAGTGCAGTATTTACCTGGTCTGCTGCTCGGTCCAGAGCACCAGGTTGGTCCCAGCCAAGTTTCTGTGCAACTCTTTCAAACAGCCTTTGGGTCCCGGGGTCCATGGTCCTCAGAACAAGGAGCAGATATGGAGTTCAAATCAAAATGGATTTCTTCTTTCTATACAGAGACAACGACGTCCAATACAGAGTCAGTGGATGTACATTTACTAGCTATCTAAGTATCTCATTGTCTTAATTAGGGCATCGTTAAACATGTGTCTGATAAATTAAATGACAACAAGGCTACATAAGCTAGCTAACAAGCTGCACGAACCTGTGAATAAACACGATGCGACAGACATTTTCATTCAGTAACAGTGTAAATACCTCTGGTGTGAGAAAATAATTTCTTTTTAATCCAGTGATTTTTTTTTTTTTAATGAACGATCTTCCTCTGAGACGATGGAAGGGTTTCAAATTTGCCTGGCCGGAAATGGTCACGAACTAAGACATTAACTTCCGGGAGTCTAGCACCCCCTAGCGGCTATGCTCTCTATCACAAATGGCGATCATATTCTATCTACACTATATTGCCAAAAGTTTTGGGACACCCCTCCAAATCATTGAATGCAGGTGTTGTTTTTCAGGGGTTGGGCTTGGCCCCTTAGTTCCAGTGAAAGGAACTCAATGCTTCAGCATACCAAGACATTTTGGACAATTTGGCCTCTAAGTTTTGCTGAGATCCCATTTTTCGTTCTTTTTTATGTAAATATAATGTACAAAACAAACCTCTGAACTGTGTAATTTATTATCACTAAGTGAATTGGTCAGTGTATTAATAGCAAGAATATAGAAAAATCTCTATTTTTATGGAGATTTTATAAATTTTTATAGAATATGATGAGATAAGATGGAACAGTTTGGGGATTGACCCCTTCCTGTTCCAACATGACTGCACATCATCACAGCCCGGTTTATCCATCCTATATGGATACAGACTCAACAGAGGCCTAAAGAGGTTAAATGAGAAGAAAGAGAAACAAAGGTGGAAAAAAACACCAAATTATTTAAAATGTTGTTGAGAATCATTATGGTTACAGCATATGTGAACAAAATGTAAAATACTGATTAAATGGAGAAAAATGATGAGATAATATGGAACTTTATTAATCCTGGAGGAAATTCTTTTGCCAGAGACTGCTTCAGAATACAAGAAAAATAAATAGGAATGAAATACAAATGAAAATTAAATGAATGAAATAATCTATATATAAAAATTTTTTCATAAAAGGTACAAGGGAACTAGAACATATTGCAAATAACAGGATATTGCACATGATATGGTATTGCACATATTAACATACATTTTAATTATTGTGAAATTTTTATACTGCCAGTGTTCATTTGGTCAGCTCTGCTCCCTACTGAAAGGGGAGGAGTTATAGTTTCATGGCCACTGGTATGAAAGACCTCCTGTGGCGTTCTGTGGTCGTCTCTGGTGGTGTCTTGTATATTCTTGCTATTAATACACCGACCATTTCACTCAGTGATAATAAATTACACAATTCAGGGGTTTTTTTTGTATATATTTACATAAAAAAGATGAAAAATGGGATCTCAGCAAAACTTACAGAGGCCAAATTGTAACGGCTAGACAACTGGGTCAGAGCCTTTCCAAAACAGCAGGATTTGTGGTGGTTAGTACCTACCAAGTGTTCCAATGAAGGATAACCTGTGAACAGGCAGGGAGTAAAGGCAAGCCCGCCTGGTCCAATCTCACAGAAGAACTCTGAAGCAGAAATTCCTGAAAAAGTTAATGCTGGCTATAAGAGAAAGATGTCCGAACACCCTTGAAGGATCTGCTACTATTTGGTGCCAGATACCACAACACACTTTCAGAGGTCTTCTGTAGTCCTTGCCCTCAAAGAGTCAGAACAGGTTTGGTGGCACAAGGGGGACTTATGAGGTAACACACATTTAATGTTATGGGTGTTTGTGTATTCACACTATTCAGCTATTGTGTATTCAGTTACAATAGCTGCTGGCTTGACAGTTGTGCTAAAGATGAAATGGGTGACATTAATTTATAGTGCATCACTCATATGTCAGAGTGATATAAGTGAAGGTACAGTCATATTTACTATCAATTTAATTTGGAATACAAATTAAAAGTTGTGTTTGTAAATGAAACTCATCCACAGAGGTACTGAGTAATTCCTGCCCATTTGCTTTTTTTTTTTTTTTTTTTTTTTACAAAATAAGATTTGCTTATCATGTATGTACATTTGATGCTCCCCATTGACCAGATCATGTTGTGCAGCTTTCAAAGCCAGAGTTAGCTCAATATTTTTTTTGGGCTCACATTTGCAACAAACTCAATACTGTCATAGCAAGATTAATAACATGCACAAGGACTACCGAATAACATTAAGCCAGCACTTATTCCTACATTTAATAGTCCTGAATTAAAATCAGTATTCAAAGGTAGTTTTTGAAACACAAATTCTGAGAGTTTGCCACATTTCTTTATTATTTCAGCTTAGGTAAGAGCCTTGCACTTTCATTGACAAAGCATAAATAAAATCACTGATGGGAAGACTGTACAAAATGACCGACTTAAATACTTACCTCAAACCTTTCTGGTAAAAATAATAAAAGAAATTAGCATTTAGGATGAACTTTATGGGTAGTCTGCAGGCTATTATCAGATCTGCAGTGAGGTGGTCTTCATTCTACCTTCTCCATAGACATTTTGGGTATGTCTCATGAAAAGATACAACTGAAAATATTACTAACACGAAGAAGAAAAGCATCGGAGAATCATTACAATTCACTTATCTATTCCAGGTCATGATGAACAGACAAATACATAAAGAAACATATCTGCTAACTAAAATGGCAAACATTCACGTTAGCATGTTAAAGCCATCATTAATTTTAGCAACATACCAAATTGTCCCTCTGGCACATAAAAAAAGAACCTTTCATCTAAAGACACGAAGGTCATAATTTGACCTAAGATTGATCTGTCTTCAAAAGTTCACACCCAAGCAGAACAGAGAAGCAGTGGAAATGAAGCCAGTACGAATGGGATTTCTGGCGGAAAGGAGTCTCAGTGAAGGAGGTTCAATCATCACGTTCTCCTCGCTGGCTCCAAGAAATCAAATCTGTGGTTAAAGGGTCAGATCATAGTGATGGTCCTCAACAGCAGACTCTATGGAGTCTCGGACACTGATAAAAATGAAGAAGCGTGTATGTTTGGTAACTTGTGAAGGGAAAAGGGGCAGCTCAGGCACTTTCACTGCTGTCAAGCAGCTGCATCTTCACCAGGGGTTCAGGTTTGGCCCCTGTTGCGTGGTGCTCCCACATCTGCAGGTACATGCGCTCTAGGTCTACGGTGTACTGCTTGGTGTTAAAGAGCGGGCTGCAGATACGCTGTTTCCACACTCGGGATCGAACCTTCTTCAAACTGCAGGAGAAAACGAAAGACAGGCGTTTTAAGTGTGCTGCAAATTTCCTATAGGTGACACCTGAGCAAGTAGAAACTGGTTAGTAATGGCTCAAGCACTGCAGACTGGTGTGTGCAACCGAGGCCTATATATACACACAATACATACATACATACATGACATACATACATACATACAGTGGGGCAAAAAAGTATTTAGTCAGCCACCAATTGTACAAGTTCTCCCACTTAAAAAGATGAGAGAGGCCTGTAATTTTCATCATAGGTACACTTCAACTATGAGAGACAGAATGAGAAAAAAAAATCCAGAAAATCACATTGTCTGATTTTTAAAGAATTTATTTGCAAATTATGGTGGAAAATAAGTATTTGGTCACCTACAAAAAAGCAAGATTTCTGGCTCTCACAGACCTGTAACTTCTTCTTTAAGAGGCTCCTCTGTCCTCCACTCGTTACCTGTATTAATGGCACCTGTTTGAACTCATTATCAGTATAAAAGACACCTGTCCACAACCTCAAACAGTCAGACTCCAAACTCCACTATGGCCAAGACCAAAGAGCTGTCAAAGGACACCAGAAACAAAATTGTAGACCTGCACCAGGCTGGGAAGACTGAATCTGCAATAGGTAAGCAGCTTGGTGTGAAGAAATCAACTGTGGGAGCAATTATTAGAAAATGGAAGACATACAAGACCACTGATAATCTCCCTCGATCTGGGGCTCCACGCAAGATCTCACCCCGTGGGGTCAAAATGATCACAAGAACGGTGAGCAAAAATCCCAGAACCACACGGGGGGACCTAGTGAATGACCTGCAGAGAGCTGGGACCAAAGTAACAAAGGCTACCATCAGTAACACACTATGCCGCCAGGGACTAAAATCCTGCAGTGCCAGACGTGTCCCCCTGCTTAAGCCAGTACATGTCCGGGCCCGTCTGAAGTTTGCTAGAGAGCATTTGGATGATCCAGAAGAGGATTGGAAGAATGTCATATGGTCAGATGAAACCAAAATAGAACTTTTTGGTAAAAACTCAGCTTGTGTTTGGAGGAGAAAGAATGCTGAGTTGCATCCAAAGAACACCATACCTACTGTGAAGCATGGGGGTGGAAACATCATGCTTTGGGGCTGTTTTTCTGCAAAGGGACCAGGACGACTGATCCGTGTGAAGGAAAGAATGAATGGGGCCATGTATCGTGAGATTTTGAGTAAAAACCTCCTTCCATCAGCAAGGGCATTGAAGATGAAACGTGGCTGGGTCTTTCAGCATGACAATGATCCCAAACACACCGCCCGGCCAACGAAGGAGTGGCTTCGTAAGAAGCATTTCAAGGTCCTGGAGTGGCCTAGCCAGTCTCCAGATCTCAACCCCATAGAAAATCTTTGGAGGGAGTTGAAAATCCGTGTTGCCCAGCGACAGCCCCAAAACATCACTGCTCTAGAGGAGATCTGCATGGAGGAATGAACCAAACTAGCAGCAAGTGTGTAAAAACCTTGTGGCGACTTACAGAAAACGTTTGACCTCTGTCATTGCCAACAAAGGGTATATAACAAAGTATTGAGATGAACTTTTGTTATTGACCAAATACTTATTTTCCACCATAACTTGCAAATAAATTCTTTAAAAATCAGACAATGTGATTTTCTGGATTTTTTTTTTCCTCATTCTGTCTCTCATAGTTGAAGTGTACCTATGATGAAAATTACAGGCCTCTCTCATCTTTTTAAGTGGGAGAACTTGCACAATTGGTGGCTGACTAAATTACTTTTTTGCCCCACTGTACATACACATACATCACACACACACACACACAATATATAAAATCAGTTAGGATTCGAGTTTGAAAAAGACATGTCGTTAGAGCAAATGCCATTATGTTTATGTAAATATTAAATATAAAAAAAAGCCATTTAGGACTTAGACTAACTGCCATGTGGGGATTAAGTAAAAAAACACTCTTCCCCTGCACATTACATGTTTTTAAACAAGCATCAGAAACCTTTAAAAGGTGAAAAATAAAGAAACGTTGTCACTTATTGAATGGTTTGTTATTAATTGCTTTATGTCCTATTTAAAAAAATAAATACATCAAGTTGTTAATTTAGTAGTAGTTGGTGAAGTTGACTTACAACTCCATGTCTGTGCCGAGCTTAACGGCCACATCTTCGTACTCCTGGCGACTCTGTGCAATGACCTCAGGGCAGCCAAGGCAAGTCAGCTGAGAGGCGGCCACACGGGAGGCAAGTGTCTCACCTACATGCATCAAACAGAGAAACAGGAAATGGTCAAAGTCAACAACAGATTTCCTGCAGACTTTTGCAGGCAGATTTTTAAACATTTTTCTCTTATTTCAACCTCTTGTTTGTTGTAAATGTACATTAGACAGACCTGGCATTGTGACCATTGGCGTGCCAGCCCAGAGCACATCCATGCCAGTAGTGTGGCCATTGCAGAGAGGCGTGTCAAGGCAGACATCAGCCAGCTGGCCACGCCTCACATGCTCCTCTTTAGGGGCAACAGGGGAGAAGATGATACGGTTGGCAGGCAGACCCATGTTCTGGGCATACTGCTGGATGTTGGGCTCACCCACAGCTGGGAAGCGCAACAACCAGAGAACGCTGTTTGGCACACGTTTCAGAATCTGAAATAAGAGAGGCAGAATGAGCAATTTACCTACTTTTGTTACCTACTTTTGAACAAGAGTTCTGATTGGCTGTGCTTACATTAGCCCACATCTGCAGAGTCGGAGGGTCAATCTTGTAGAGCTGGTTGAAGTTACAGTAGACAATGGAATCCTCAGGCAGACCATACTGAGAGCGAGTGGTCACCACAATTGTTCTAGGAACCTCTTCTCCTGTGGCAGCCTTGTTATTGATCTTTTGGGAGAGGAAAGACCTTTCTGTTAAACAGTTTTTCAGATATCATGTGCTCTGTGCTCCTTAAGTACTATCAGACTAACAGTAGATAGACTACTAGCAGTAGTATTAGCAGTGTAAAATACCCAGGTGAGCAGAGAAAAACCAAGGCAGACTTGTTACTACACATTCACAACCAGCTAATGTGAAGGGCTGCAATTAAATATTGGTTGCAAATGATGAAAATGTCAAAATACTTTTAAAAGCATCCTGCAGACAGACAATATTTATCTTTCTTAATGAAACAGGGCATGAGTAAAAACATTTTGGGTCATAGCAACCAGGCTTTTGTCCTCAATGTAGTGATATAGCTTATTATAGGAATAGAACACTCCCAGCTGATAAGAAAGCCAACAGCAACATCCCCAAAACAGGAAGCTTATCAATTCTTAAGGCGGTACGTTTTCCTGTGTTTGAAGTGCAGACATTTATTAGAAAGTACCTGAGTGGTAGCTAAGCCATTGCTGACTGTGAAACTGTTGATGGTGACTTGGATCTGGCCTTGGTTGATCATGTTTATAATGGCCTCAGCAGCCGAGTTCATTGGGATGACTGGCATGGAGAGGGCTCCGTTACTATCTGTGGACTCCTGGCTATCACACTCCATCTAGAAAAAATATCACATCAATGCAGTCACCTTAACAGGCAATAAGGCACAAAGTGTTGTGTTCCAGAGGTTCCTCACTTACTTTGATGACCTTGACATCAGGTAAGCTGTCTAAAAAGGCTTTAAGATCAATTCCATTCAGTATGATGCGATTGTCAAAGATGTGTCCATTGGACTTGAAGTCAATCACAGCCTTTTTCTGAAAAACAAACTCAAATGCTCAAAAATGCTTCCTTTGCCCTAGACACTGTGCAGAACAGTATCATAGCAGTAAAAGAAATCCATAAAATTTCACTTGCCTTGAGGTGTGGGAACATGTTAGCATGATCCCCAATAAAGAAAGTATTAGGCATGTAGGCCATCTTCTCAGAATATTGCTCAGCCAGCTCAACTGGAGACGTCTCCTTATCGGTAATGATGTAGTCCATGAAGGGAGCTCCACTAGTGCCCGGGTAGCCAAGCCACATTGCCTGATGAGAAACCCCTTTTATTCACCAAAACCCTTAAATACATACAATGATGCTATGCAAATTATTCATGCCATTTTTTTTTTACCTGAATGGGAGCTGGGCGCAAGGCAAACAACTCATTACGGGCTCCCTTGGTATAGCCATTCATGTTAACTAGGATGTGAATTCCATCTTGGTGGATTCTGTCTGCAGCTTTGCCATTGCAGGGAATCTGATTCAAAACATATACAATAACACAGGAATGTGAGCAACTTTATCAGAATGGAAAACAAGACCAAAGCTATTCAAATCTGATTTTATAATTGCACAATCTGACCTGGGAAAGATCAGTGAAGTGATGAGCCTCGGCCATCACTTTTACTCTGAAGTTAGTGCCATCATCGGGACTGAGGGCATAACAGAACACCTGGACATAGAATTGAACCAAGTTAACCCATACTGACCACAGATACACAACTCCAATAAAAAAAACCACCACATTGTGGTTAATAAACTCACCTCAAACTTCTCAGAGTTATGCATGCCAGGAATGGACTGCATGAGATGGGAGGTGGGGTGGTTGCCAAAGTCTGAGCTGACATAGCCAACACGCAAACGCCCTCCACTTGCTTTCAAGTCCTTAGGATGCTCGTAGGCAGGTTTATGAAGAGCATTGATCTAAAAGGCAGCCACAAGAGTCATTTTTCAGGAGTCAAACAATTTGTTTTATTCATTTATTATTAGTATTATTCATGCATTTCTCTCCATTGTTTTAGTTTTCAGACAGAGAAGTTATGTCTATAAAACAAGGCAAAATAATTTAGATTCTACAAAAATGTGCTCTGACTACTTACTTTATCCAAGCACAGGTTGCCATGCCTCTCAGCGATGGCTTTACGGAAGCCATGGGAAAGAGGATACAACATGCTGTGATGAGGATGAACTGAAGGCAGACGGTTCTTTTCCAACTGGTCAGCCACAATGCTAACTAACTTTTTCATGCGCTCATCGTAATCGGTCCAGTCACACACAATCTGCAAAGAACAATATTTATAACCTCATCACACTGATCAGTAACTGTAAGCATCAAAACTGATGCTTAAAGATTAAAGAACATATATTTAACCTTTTTTAGATCATACAACACTCAATAAGTTATAAAATTATATATTATAAGTTTCACAGAAAAAATAAATGTAAGCAGTCTTTTCTAGGGATGGCCATTTTACTGGCTTCAAGTAAATCATTGATATTTCCTAACAAGTACCCAAAATACACAGTCTCAAAACCAAAATTAAAATATGATCTTTAGATCTCTTACTTAGCTGCAATCTTAAGTATATTGTTACTGTAGTTAGATTTACCCAGCAGGCAACACCAATTTTATACCGTTTAATAAAATCAAGGCCCGGGTTCAATTCCCAGCCAATGCCTCAACCCCAGCCACTGGATGCAGTGCCGGTCCCAAGCCCGGAAAAATGGGAGGGTTGTGTCAGGAAGGGCATCCGGCGTAAAACATTTGCCAAGTTGTTGTGCGGACCAGTTTGTCCGCTGTGGCGACCCCGAACAGGGAGCAGCCGAAAACAACTGTGCATGAAATAGCACCAGGACCCAGTGGGGCTGATGTTTAATATGCATACCTGTAGGCAGTGAGCAAGATTGCAGTAAGCATCCGGGAAGTCAGGTTTTAGCTTCAATGCAGTGCGGTAAGATGCAATAGCTTCTGGAATATTCCCAGAGTCCTGCAGGCCAAATTGCACAGATATAATCAAACTGGCATTCATTTAACTGTTTAAAATACATGTCGCAGTGTCTACCGTCCAGCAGCAAAGGTTTTGGTATATACTTCAACACTTACTTGTGAACTGCTAAACTGTGCTGTGTTGTTTTTGATTTATGTTATGACCATTTCTACGCAATGACAGCAAGCCAGATGTTCACTTTATTTCATACACAGTAAAACGTGTAACATAATATACATCAATGGGTTTTTTCAGTCAGTATTAGGAAATTACCTTGTGTATTGAGGCCAAGTTGCTGTGAGCGTCTGCAAATGCAGGGTTTATCTGAATAGCACGTGTGTAGCACTGCAGCGCCCCCTGCACATCCTGCATCTCTTTTAGTGTGTTTCCCATGTTGGAGTAAGCATCAGCGAAGGTGGGGCTGATCCTGTAGCCGTTCATAGTGAAACAACATGCATAAAAACTCTGCACACAAGCATAAACACCTAAAACATCATTTAAATTAATGAGCAGAAAGAACAGCATGCCTGATAGCTTCTTTGTAATGCATGAGGGCTTCTTGCAGCTTGCCCTGCTGTTGAAGGACACTGGCAAGGTTGGAGTGAGCTGCAGCAAACTCTGGGAACACCTGTTCAACATACACACAAACTTGAATATGCTTCAGGAAAATGGGTCATGGGTGTGTGCAGAGCTACAGACAGGATGCGATAAGGGAATACTTATAGAACTCCAACCTCAAGAGCTTTCCTGTACAGCTGGACAGCCTCTTCAATGTTGCCTTGCTCCCGTTTGATGTTGGCCAGATTATTGAGCGAGTCAGCATGTGTGGGGCAAAGACGTAGAGCTGTGTTGTAACATTCTTCTGCCTCTGACACCTAACAATGCAGACAGTTTAGTCGTATACATAACATAGAACTTTTTAATTATTCACTGTGACACATTGAATAATATTCCAAGATAGTAAATGAAATAAATAGGACTATGCTAACATACCAGTCAGCACTAGTACTGCTGTTTTAGGGGAAAAAGTTAGATTAACCTCGTGCAGTCTGGTTCTGAATATAAGCCACAGTCGATCTCTATAACCTGAGGCACAGAAACCGTTCGATACTGTTCTAATTTTGCTCTTGATGCACACTTTTCTGAAGGTGGGTTCAGCATTGTGTAATTATAAAAAGTAGTAGAGTAGTAGATGTTAAAACTCCACTTAAGCAAGAAAGAGAAATTTAGCTGCTTCTGTCTACTTCTGCAAAAGCAATACTTTGTGAAGACATCATATAAAACACAAAAGCTGAATGTGGCATTGTACAAAGAAAAGGGTTCCTTACATTGCCTTTTTCCTTAAGAGCATTGGCAAGATTGCAGTAAGCATCAGGGAAGTGAGGCTGCAGCTCAATAGCACGTCGATAGGTGTCAATGGCCAAATCTATGAGACCCTGCTCGTAGTACACACAGGCCAAGTTCCCATGGACTACAGCATGGTTGGGGCTCAGACTGAGGGCTCGCAGATAACCGGCAACAGCTCTGCAAGGAGCAATATGGCTGCAGATTAACTAAAAAATGGTGTAATGATTGAATGGTTCTACAGTGTAACAGCGTAACAACAGTGTAAAAAAGTGAAAGTTTACCTGTCAAAGATGCGGGCTTCTTTAAGCACATTGCCCAAGTTTATGTAAGCATCCAAAAAATTTGGATCCAAGGTTACTGCCTATAAAAGCAAAACACTAACAATTACTATTTTATCTACACCTAAACAAAAGTTACTTTAAGCGGCCAACATGCAGTTACTTCTGATTTGGAAGAACACTAACCTTCTCAAAATGATGAATGGCCAGCCAGATCTCTCCCTGAGCATTGAACACACAACCCAGGTTGCTCCATGCCACGGCAAAGTTTGGCTGAGTCTCAATAGCCTTCAGGTAGCAAGCCTTAATTAGGTTAACCATGAAAACAACAGAAAAAAGAGGGAGAGAGAGGAGTAACAGAGCAGATAGAGGAGATAGTGGGGGTGAAAAAAAGAGATTGAATAAAAAGGAAGAAAACAAAAGGGGTAGAGAAAACCAGAGTTAGAGTCTGTACTCCATAAAGCAAAAAGTGAGTCTACAGCGTGGGCTCGCATGCGCACCATACTGCTGCGCTAAGCTGCACGCTTTTTCCTGCGCTGCGCAAATCTCACCAGCACCTTCACCCTGACTGACATTTTTCAGTTATGGTCTCATCATTGGAAGAAATTGTATGAGACGCACTTAAATATGCAGAAACTGAGATTCCATATAATGTGACTAAGGCAAAGGTTACATACACATGAAAAACAAATTCATACAAAAGCCAAAGCCCTGACAGATTTGGCCTGACTGTACTCACAACCTTAAATGCCTGTGCAGAGTGTAGGTGAAGGTCCCTGTAATGCAGGCGCAAAAAGCCACACGGGCAGCCATCGTGTTGTGCCACGCCGTGGTCGCACTGCATTGCCGCACTTTCGCTGCGCTAATGCCGGCTCAGAGAACAGACCACAGACCTAAAGCCCCAGGTACACCTGAGATCACCAGACCGACACACTCTCTGGATCCAACCGACCTTCAGGAACACAAGTTTAAGTTCTGTTTGATTTTTAGGGTGTATGGTGGACATAAAACAAATCAATTAAACCGCTTGTTTTCCAATAGTGTCCTGTACTGGGCGTTCAGTCCGCTGGGTGCCAATGTGGCAGGCTATATGGGCAGATCTGTAGTATGCAGGCCGGGGGGCGGGGAAAGGGGAGCAAATGCCGCGCGCCGGCGCTTTTGAATCGCAATAGAGGGCGCTTTTCGCTGCGCAACCCATGCGTCGCTGCAGACTCACAGCGCATCATCGGCTCAGCAGAACGCTGAAACTCCAAATCAAGAGGAAAAACAAAATGATAAACCAAAGCAACAGGAAAAAAATTATTAACAAGTAAGAGTTAGAGGGTTCTTACTGTGTATTTGTTTGCTTACTGCATCCAATCCATATTTCTTTTAATTACTTTGTTGGGCGATGTTAAGTTGTACTTAGAGGTTTTTATTAAGCTAAATTTTTGTCAATTACTTTCTTTTTCTCTGCTTTCTTGTTGTTCTTCAAAGGTAGCCACAAGACAGAAGAACTCAGGAATGAAGTTTTTTTTGTTGTTTTTTTTGCTGGCAGTTACAAACCCGTTACCATATTTTTGGACTTTGTCTGGGGGTAGCGGCCGCAGCTGGAAGAAGAGGAGAGGACTGATGCTGCCCTAGTGTTCCTTTCCGCCGCACCGCACCTACGCAGGAATAGTGTCACCCACCTGAAACCTTCTAAATAACAATATCAGTGGTGGAAGAAACCAAAAGAGACAAAATAAGAAAACAAGAGCGTTAGTAAAAGTTGACAATCAATACACTTGTTTTATATGGATATAAAAAAATCCAGAACCAAAAGGATAAAAAAGTAATAAAATCTACTCAAATTTCAATCATGCAATCAAAAGCAATTCAACTTTTAAAGTGATAAGAAAATGCTTATGAGGGGATGGGAGAGAAGAAAGGCTTTGTGTTGCATTTCATTCAGAATGTTTATTCATCCTGTTTAAAGGGAAGTAAAAGGAGGGAGGCTAACTGGCTTGATCTTCCCCAAATGAACTGAAAACATGTCCTTAGGAATAATATTGATCATGGCATTAATGGGAACACAAAAGTGAAAAAATCATTCCTTCCATCATTTTCATTACTTTTTTATTCTTACATGGTTTAATACATTGCTTGCTTTATCCTGTCCTGCCTTCTTGAATCCTGCCCAATGGGTAAAGAAAAAAAGTCTGTGGTTTAATGATTTGTATCTAGAAGCATCCACAGCTCTGAAATAAAGAGGTCAATGCTTGTGCTGCGCGTGTAATTCTTTCTCTCTATCATCGCATCTGACGCTTGCAGTGGAGTGCAGATAGGGAGCTGCCTGCCTGACACAGCCCAGGGCTAACATCACAGTGTCAACACTGTATATACCACCTAAACCTCCCAGATGCTACTGACTAGGTGAAAAAGAAAGAGATAACAGGGATATTCACTTTTTAACATGGAGAATATACACAACAGCCTGATTATTCACATAAACACTGTGGGGCCCTTAAAGGGTATCAGTAAGCTTGGCTGGAGGGTCAGGCAAGCAGCTCTGAGCGCGCACACTCCACGGGCCCTGAGCGAGCGCGCGGGGGGTCGGAGCGACAGAGCGGACATGTAGGGGTGCTGGAACCCTGGTGCTCCTCCCCACTCCTTCCCCCTGTGGCAACAAATAAGAGGGCTTCTAACTGACATGCAGAGAACTTTCTCTGCAGCTTTAATCTCCTACAAATCCACAATTAAT